>CAKNXH010000514.1:0-14781 GCA_932178445.1 Andricus quercusramuli | reverse complement strand
CCCCCCCCCCCCTCCCCCGAGCTGTTACGTAATTTAAGTAAGGTCTTACACAAAATGAATTAACACCTTTGCCGGTTCGCACCGCTCACCTGCCACTGTCAGCCCTCTCAGTGATGCATTTTTACGTTCGTCATCCTAGGTCGAACCTTTCTGGTGCAAATTGTCCTTATTCCTTATTTCATTGTTCTCATAAAAACACAATTGAAGAGTTCCAATACAGAAATACTACCGGCGAGAAAAGTCGAGTCTTTTGGCTTTGACGTTGAAAAAGTGATTGAAGAAAAAATTTTAACTTGATGAATAAATGATCATTTTTAGGCTCAAAGTGTTGCACGGTAATGTGCTGAAAGCAATATGCAGAATAATTGTTGTGACTTACATATCTACAAATTTCATAAAAAATAAGGAAAGTTGATCCTAAATAAAATCGTTGGATTTTCCGGATTTCCCGGTCAGTTAGATTCCCTGAAAATCCATTCCCCAAGATTTCTGTTTCTATTCGGTAGAGACTATTTTAATATTATGAATTAGGAAAATATATATTTTTTGAAAATCGGCAGAATGGAGTCCAGAAATGATAGAAAAAAACTATACGTAGGGTAGAGTGGTCCTAAGTACCTCGCGTTTCTCAAAGATAGCGCAATCGTATGACAGGCTGGTAGACATGGACGTCATTTACGCTAACAATTGTCACTTTATTTTTGGTTTGACAACGTGAGCGTGGTATAAATTTTTCGCGGAAACGAAGAGAAAAGTTCAATCGATTAAATGAGTTGGCAGCTGGCCTGATAAATTCGATTTTTCATTCGGATTTGTTTCGTGTGCGTAATAGCATGAAATGTGCAAACATTCGTGGTGGTCCTGAGTCGGCACCAAACAGGTGATCCTGAGTCGGTACTTTTTTCTCGTTGCTTTTGTTTTTATTTGTGTGTTCTTTTATTTTGTTGTGTTTGAATTCCATGTCACTCGTCTTTTGTTTTTTTAGTTTGGTTGTTTTTTGACTGCATGTTTGCAGATTAATGTAATGGAGAAATGTTTCCAGCCTATAAATAAGGTTTGACAATATTCTACATGTTTTTTCATTGTAAATGGTTCAAATTTGTCCATAAACTCCCAAAACTTGCATAACCTGCCCTTTTTCTTGAATATAAGCGGAAAAAATTATGTGCCTACTCAGATCCAGGGGTTGCCGGCTTAGTACTACCATTTTGAGAAATAGCAAAAATCGACTTCTACACTTTGCGCTGCAGTGGATTGGGCTGAAGTTCGAGACGTCTACCGGTGACGGTTTCACTAATTTTTCCGAATTTTCAATTTTTTGTATTTTTTTTGTGCATATTACTGTAGGATGCTGTTTATAAAAGACATTGGCACTTTAGTTTTTTCGAATTTTGCTGTAAAAAAAAATGGGAGCAAAAACAAGTTTTTTTCCAAAAATGTTAATTTTTCACAAAAAAACTAGCTTCACTGTTTTTTTTTATTTCCTTTCCGATTCACATTATCCGAGAGATGTACACACAATGTTCCAAATTACTGTTCCATTACCCAAAAAGTGTAAAAAGGGACAATATGTGCCCGGAAACCGAGTCGATTCACCTATACGGTCGATTTTCATATAAAACGGAGAATATGTGACAGTCTGAAATTGGACATTATTGACTATATATCCGAAACGAAATAAAATCAAATCGAAAATTGGCTGCGCGGACGTGGGTCAGAACGGAATAAATGTGCCCGGAAACAGAGTCGATTCACCTCCACGGTCGATTTTCATATGAAACGGAGAATATGTGTGGACTAGGGATGGGTAACGCTCAGTGAGAATCGATTCTTCGATTCCTCGATTCCGCCGGATGCTTCGATTCCGAGGAATCGAAGAATCGAAGGTAGGAATCGATTCTTCGATTCCAATTCTTCGATTCCTATTCTAGTATTCCCCCACTCCCCCCTTCTTAAAAAGCCCGCGTACATTAAAAATTTCAAAGTTTTTTTTAGAGAGGTTTGTTGTAAAAATTAAAACCTATGCAACAAATATAAATTTCAATTCATGTTTTGATGTTTTTTAAAGAAAATTTATAAACTTTCATTAATTAGGTTTTTTTCTTTAGGAAAACGAAAATTTATTTTCTCTTAACTCTGTGACCGGAATCGATGGCGATTCCGACGATGAATCGATTCCTGGAATCGATTCCCTAAAACAAAGAATCGATTCCGAAGAGTCGGAGAATCGACGCCAAGAATCGATTCTGCGAAGGAATCGGAATCGACTTGGCCATCCCTAGTGTGGACATTATTGACATTATTAGTAAATTCTGTTACAAACGCCGTGTTATTGTTTAAACAATTTTTATTAGCTGAAGCAGTTTTCTATTAAAAAATGTGGATGAATAATATAAAATATACTAAACATGCAATTATTTTCGTAAGTATATTTTAATATATATTTTTTGTGTCTTTCAGTATGTCAGATTGATATTCATAAGACTTTAAAATGCTACAATGAAATATAATCTAAATCCAAAGCAGTCTAATTATGAAGAAATGTGAAGAAAGCAATCAACAATACACTTGTATAATACAAATTTTATTATGACTTTGATGATGTATTTCATAAGTAAAGTAGTATTGAAGGTATTACGAATAATTTTCTTGTAGGCAATACGTTTTCAAGTTCATTGAGAGTTTGAATTGAAAACAAGAAATTTCAGAGTAGAATCGAACATAGTTTAAAGACGAAGGACCCGTTATTTCCCTTCTTCGGCAACACAACTTGCGTATGACAGTTAAGTTGACAAGTGAATCATTTCTTTTCTTTGTGCGCATCGCATTTGAGTGAGGGAAAGTGAAGGAAAAGTTATACCAATATGCTGGAACCAACAAGTAAATTTATATGTGCAACATAGGTAATTACATTCATTTTCACTTCCTGGTGGAAAAAGTAGCATACACGTATCTATAACAATTTAGACAGAGACGTCTGACCACAAAATGTTAAGAAAGGTTGACATTCTTTACCCTTCCTTCTTCTGCGTCGGGTCAGTGCTTTCCTTAATGCGTTCGGCCATTCTTTCATCCAGCGCCTCGCACATACTCCTCATATTAACATCCAGAAGGTGTCGTATGACACAGAACCTGCCAAACAATGGTAATTAGCAATCACGCAACTTACTATTTTAGGGAAAGTATAGGCAGAAAAATCTATGTAACGTAAAGATTAATACTGACAATTCACTTTTCAGGGCATCAATGTGTTCCTTCACTTGTTGAGTCACCATCTGCTCTATGGTTTCATCAAGGGCTTGCCTATCAGCACACTTTTCGCATTCAGTGTGCGACATCGGCACCGACTTTTCCTTTCTGCCATTCTGGAACAGTGTCAGATCCCTCTCTGCTTCAGAGAAGTATGTCTCGTCGCTGCTGTTCTCATTAGCATGATCCATTTCCTGCAAAACCATGCAGAATGTGAGAAAAAACCACGTCAATGCGACATTTATGAAAATAATTATGACTTCTTCATCGATTATTCTACAAGGACAATTGCAAAATAAGAAATTGATTGTTATTTTGATCATTTGTTAATCATGGTTATATTATAATGTATTCTAAATTTGAGAATGGCACACGGAAAAAAAAAGTTCATTAAACTTTCTTGAAGTATTACAAGAGTCGGGGATGAGAGCGAACCTTGAACAAATTTTCTATATTCTGTATAACTTTCAGGATTTAATATAGAACTAACCTAGAATAACTCTACAAGAATTCTGTAAACTTTATATTGAACTCCGATTTGAAAAAGTTTAATAAAATATATAGAGAAATTCATGAAACAATGCTGAAAACTTTCGTAGAAATCACAATTGAGGTATTGAAAGTTTGTAATCACATAATTATGAGGATTAAATACTTCAATTCAGTCAAATGTATAGAAAAATTCTTCAAAAAATGTTGAAAAATCTCATAGAAATTCGATTCGAAGTATTGAGTGTTTGTGAACTACTTCAATCTAAGATCTATAGACTTCAGTTCTTTAAAATGTAGCTGCGCAGTCGCTACTGTGCGCAGGCAGCGACTTTTCTGCATCGCTCCCGCGTGAAAAAAAGAATTCAAGTCTTAGAGAACATTAGCACGCGTTGAAAATTAAAATATTAAGTTTGCCAATAACCGACACATCTCTAAATGGTAAATCCACTACCCGGGTGCACCGGAACGTGCACCAGGTCGTTCAAGACGTCATCTACGAGAACTTTTTTAGAATCTAAATTGTATCAATAGCCAAAATAACTACCAATGGTGAGTCGACGATCAGGATGCACCGGAACGTGCACCAGGTCGTTTGGCACGTATTCTAGCGAGAACTGCTTTAAAATTCAAATTGTGTCAACATCCAAAATAATTAAGTGTTGAGTCGACGATCCAGTTGCACCGAGTCGCACACCAGGTAGTTCAGCACGTATTCTACGAGAACTTTTTAGAAATTTGAATTGTTTCAACCACCAAATTAACTACCGTCGACTCACCATTGGTAGTTATTTTGGTAGATAAACCTCAAGATTTCTAAAGAAATCATCAAGTCAAGCTCCCTTCGATCGTTTTTTTATATTAAGAAAATATGAGAGAAAACAAAGTTTTCATATTTTTGTTTCGGTCTTACGATCCATTTAGAAAAAATTGAAAAACTAAATCGAGTCAAAATTCCTTTTTATTGACGTTTTGGCCCCATCTGTGGGCCTTCATCGATACAAACATCTTAAAGAATAATCAGAGTCAATCATAAATATACGTCGAAGCGAATGACAACATTTTAAAATTTTGTGAAGTCAGATATCATTCTGAAGTTTTAAAAATCATTATCAAGTTTGTAAAAAAAGTATTGGGAAACTATAAAGTCCAAGGAACTTTCACAATATGTTGAAAAAGGTTTATATTTTGTAATTAAAATGCTGTGAAACAGCTAACAAACTGATGTTTTTTCACAAACTTCATAGTGATTTTTAAAACTTCAGAATGATCTGACTTTACAAAATTTTAAAATGTTGTCATTCGCTTCGACGTATATTTACGATTGAGTTCGATTATTCTCTAAGATGTTTCTTTCTGATGAAGGCCCACAGATGAGGCCGAAACGTCAATAAAAAGAAATTTTGACTCGATTTCTTTTTTAAATTTTTTTCTAAATGTATCGTAAGACCGGAATAAAAATATGAAAACTTTGTTTTCTCTCATATTTTCTTGATGGTAGTTAGTTTGGCTATTGACACAATTTAGATTCTAAAAAAGTTCTCGTAGATGACGTCTCGAACGACCTGGTGCACGTTCCGGTGCACCAATTGAAATAGATTAAAAATTTAAATAGATTCAACTTTTCCCATGTCATATCTTATTTAATCGATTCAAAAAATATAGAATTGGGAATTCAACTTTTAAAATTATTTGCAATGCAAGCCTTTAATTTCATATAACTTATATAAACTTATTCTATATAGCTATATAACATCTTATTAATCTTGAACCTACTAGAATTTATAACCAAAAAAGAATTTGCGATTTAAAAATTTGTTCGAAATTTAAAGTTTCCAAAATTTAAAAAATGTTAAAGATCCCGAAATTTGTAATTACCTAAATTTTAAACTAAATTTTCGAAATATGATATTCTTGAAATTACTGACATTATAAATATAAAACTCCAGAAATTTCAAATTTCCGAAATCATTAACCTAGCTTATATTTTAGATTTTTTTTTTTATACTACAAGTTATGTTAGCTGCAAAGTTTTCTCAGGAGCTCCGAATGCGTAGGTAGGGGGTTCGAGCCCACAGCGAATAATAATTTTAATAGCGTGCGATTATTTGTGTAGTGATTGTTTGTGTAATAGTAAATAATTATGTACTTAAATATGTGAACAAATATTAAAGCATAATGATAATAATAATGATAATAAACAAGATTTTTTTTTAGGCTAAAAATCGGCCATGATTTTATAGAACTGTTCTCTATAGTTTCGAGACTTCTCCGATGTAGACTGTATATTAGCTGGACTTTTAGATTTTCTAGAACTATTCTACGTTTTTCGCATTTTAGAGAACTCTGTATTAAATTTTGTAGAATAGTTCGATGCAATGTAAAACCAAGAAGATTTTAACTTTTAATAAACTACCCGTTGTATCCTCTAATATAGGACTAGTTCTATAAAATTTAATGAAATTTTTTTTTCCGTGCAATATTGCTAAGTTTCATGCTCATTGTAAAAATATTACACAATGAAAGTCTTATATTAAAAATACTATCATTACACGTTTTTGCGCATGCAATTGATTGAAGGAAAAAAAACCTACAAGTATTCATTGTTGAAATATTCATAATTTCTCCTTTGAGAATTCACCCGTTTCTGGTTGAGAATGGAAGTTTATACTTGAAAGTCGAACTGCATTGTTGCAGACGATGTGTAATTTTCATTTATGCCTTTTTTTAGCTGTTACTACTATGCAGATACATCGTATTCATTGATTCTACAAAATCGAATTTCGAAGCGGAAAATACGAGTTCAGCAAAAAATTATTTTTCTACGAAAGTGATTCATTTTTACCCAACAAAAATGAAATTTTAAGCAAGGAAAATTACTTTTTTCATCCAAAAAAAGGAGCATTTTCAACTGAAAAAGATCGATCTTAAAAAATGGAATAGGCACAGTTTCAGTTAAAAAATTAATTTTACACAAAAAAAAAAGTTTCTACGAAAAAAATGTAATTGTCAATTGAAAAAGACGAATTTTTACCCACAAAGGATGAATTTTCAACATAATTGTTCAATTCTCTACCCAATAGTTGCATTTTCATCCAAAAAAGATGATGTCTTCAAGCAGGATAATTTTTATTCAAAATGAAAAAAAAAAATTGTAATTAGTTCCATTTTTACCCACAAAAGATTCCACTTGACGTTTCAAGATTAAAATATGAATTTTTTAACAAAAAATAAGTTTCTACGAACAAAATTTAATTTGTCATTAAAAAAGATGAAATTTGCACTAAAAGAGATAAATGTTCAATAGAAGAAGGACACATTTTTTTAAAGTTGAACTTTAATCCAGAAAGCTTTCCCTTCATTTTTTAACACCAAAATATGAACGTTACACTAAAGGATAACTTTCCATGAAATATTGACATTTTCAAGAAAACAGTACAATTTTCCACCAAAATATGACTTTTCAACCGAACAGTTGCATTTTTATTCAAGAAATATGTAATATTTCTTTGAAAACAGATGAATTAAAAAAACAACTTCAAAACAATTGTTCAATTTTCATCCAAAGAAGATTCCAGTTCACTTTCAAACACCAAAATAAAATATGTTAACTATAACTTAATCTTCTGCTAAATAGTTGCATTGTCTATAAGAAAAAGGAAAAGTCTACTAAAACAGGTGATTTTTTAAATGAAAATGACAAATTTTGAAAAAGAACAGTTTCATTTTCATTCAAAAGGATGTCAATGGATTTTTCAACCGAAAATACAAGTTTTAAACAAAATAAATTTTGTAGGAAATAGTTCATTTTTCAACAAAACAGTTGCATTTTTCCCCAAGAAAAATGCAATATTTCTAGCAAAAAAAGATCAAATTTTAAATCAAAATCACAAATTTGCAGAAAGAATAGTTTTCATCAAGAAAAGCTTTCATTTTACTTATCAGCAATGAAATATGAATATTAAATAAAAGGTTAATATTATACGAAAAGAGTTAAATGTTTAACCAAAAGTAAAATAATTTGTAACAAAACAGTTCAATGTGGCAAAAAATGATGTCTTTTTCAGAAAATTGTTACCTCTAACTCACCCCCTGAAGTACTGAGAACTACCGTTACAATTTTTTAATGCAAAAACCATCTTTGACACAAATGGAATTTGTCGACATAACTTTTTTTGAATGAAAAACCATCTTCTAGACAAATGGAATTTCTTTACATAATTTGAAAGTAATGTAGCAATGTTGTCAGGTGTTCAGCTACACCAATAATAATAATTTTCAAAAAAGCTTTAAAACGAAAAAAAAGTTGAAAAAAATGGAATTTGTTGTAGTTCGAGAAACGGAACTCTTTAACACAATTAAAAAGTAATAAAGCAATGCTGATAAATATTGCACAAAAGAAGTATTAATAAGTTGCAATAAACGAAAAAGGTTTTAAAAGAAAATTTTTTAAGCAAATTCAATTTGTTTTAGTACTTGAAAATTGATGACTCAGTGTTGAGAAATATTCCACAATCAAAGCAATGTCATTTCTTTGAATTATTGAAAATTAATGAAGGAATGTTCAGAATTACTCCAAGATTCAAATATAAATAATTGTAAGTAAAAAAAGACGAGAACGCAGTGCTCAAAAAGTCGCTTTCAATAATAGTAAACATATTTCCTTTAAGGGTAGCTTTCGGGAAATCTTCGCGGGTTTGAAATGAAATAACACATTCAAACGGACGCAGATAAAGGAAGCAAATATTTTTACAAATGTACTTACTTCCCTCTTCTTCAGTTATTGTGCAACCAGGCTGGAGTTTTACTGCACAGTTGAAATGAAGTCACCAAATTAAAAAAAAAAAAAAAGAAAACGAATGTATGGGACAGATTTTAACACTTATCTTTCTCTTCCGCGTTTCCAGAATATATTTTTCAAAAACTTTTCGAACTTTACCGGCGAACAACTGGCATCGACTGAAATTCAGAAGAAACTGACCTGATGTCAGGGGTGTATTTACACCTCGAATGATGTTTGAAGTAATTTCGTTATAATGATTTACAGTGGAGAAACTCAGCACCTGGCACACCCCTCCAAATTTATGGTACCCGAAGAAGTCACCTTCGTCCTCAATTTGCTACAATCGGGAAATGCTCGGCGAAAGATTCAGTGACCGATATAAATTATCATAATTTATGCTAAGTGCCCATGAACTTACAATATAGTACAAAGTTCATTATTTTACTCTGTTATTGCAGTGGGGGCGTTTGCCACTCACAAAATTGCGCGATCTGTTTGGCGCCGAGTTCTGCGAAATTTAAAATGATTCGTTCTACAAAGTAGTAGTAAAAGTGAGACGGTTGCACCGCCGCGCCACGCCGCCACCGCCAGCTAACTTGCTTCAAACCCGCGCCGCCGGCTAACTTGCTTCAAAACCGCGCCGCCGCTGATTCGTATTCGGTGCCGTCGCGTCGGCGTGGTGGCGCGGCGGCGTGGTGGCGCGGCGGCGTAATCTTAATAAATATCTTAATAATATATATAAAAATAAATATCTTATGCTGGAAATCGATATTTTGTTCCTTCTTATTTTTATACTTTCCAAACTATATGTCAACAAAAAATACTAAACTAGACCGTCAGGTTGCACAGTGGAAAAAATGACTTTCTTGCTTCAAAATATTTTTTGACCGGTATTTTGACAAGGTTTTCGAAGAAAAATGTATCCAATCGCAGGAAATATAACAAATTTTATATCACGAGATATATACTGAAATTTAAAATAAGTTTCATCTAAACTTTTTTTCAAATGCTAAGTTGAGTTGTTAACTGTTTCAATTGCGAAAGCATTCAGTGTACAATGTGGAATTCTACATTTTTTTACGATAGAAACTTTCTAAAAAAACAAGAGTAAATATTAATTAAAGAATGATGTTAACAATGAAAGTGTAGTTCATGTTTCCGCAATTGAACAATAATTGATTAACTTTATAGGACGATTTTGAATCTGATGAAATCAGCCCATTTACAGATTTTGACGTTAAACATTGAACTGTTTCAATTCGAAAGCCGGAATAGTTCATCACATGTAAACTTCCCATTGAAACTTTATAACCTATATTTTGTTTCAGTATAGAGTATACAATTTTTAACGAGTTTGATGTGAAAATTTTTTGGGTGCCAGAAACTTGACTAACCCCTTAATGAATTTAATTTTCGATTTTTTCTGGGTAAAAATTTATTTTTAAGTTGAACAATCGACTGTTTGGGAGAAAATTAATTTTGTCGTTTGGAAAGTAATTTTTTTGGTTGGAATTCCCAAATTGTATTTGAATATGAAATTTTATTTTTGAAATTTTATGATATTTTTCTACCATGTTTGACCAAAGGGAATAGATTTTAGGAATGAAATTATAAAAATATCTCAGTGTTTGCTTGGTGATAATATTTTTTGTTGCAATTTTTATTTGACATATTTTAAATGTTGACAAATTTTGTCAACAATCCTATATGAAAATTATATTTATAGAAATTAAAAGAAGCAACAAAAAAGCAGTTAAGTAATGAGTAGTTATTCGAAATTTTTTATGTTGTATAAGAAAATATTTTTTACCTTCAATTATAATTTTGTTGGAATTTTTCTTTCTACTTCAGTAAAAAATGTAGTGATTTGAAAATTTATTTCTTTGGTAGAAACTTGATTTTTTGAAAGATCATTCAAACTGTTTGTAATTGAAAATTTGAATTTTTTCATTGAAATAGCATTTATTAAACTTTTGGTTGAAAAATTTTTCATTAAATTCAACCGTTTTTTATTTAAAATAAATTTTTCCATTGAAATAACAATTATTAAATTTTTCGTTGAAAATTCACCTGTATGGTTGAAAATTCAACTGTTTAGTTAAAATTAATATGTTTCGTTGGAATATTTATTGACAATCAGAAATATTAAAAAATCTTCGAAAATTTTCTTAAGACTATTACGAAAATTATATTTATACCTATAACCTTAAATATAAATAACTGAAAGAATGAATAGTTATTAGAAATTTGTTTCCATTAAAAATTATGTTTCGCGTTTAATTATAATTTGGTTGGAATTATTCTATTTTCTTAACTGTTTTGATTCCAAAATTAGAATTTTTTCTCATTGAAATAGTAAGTATTACATTTTGTGTTGTAAATTCAGCTATTGTGGTTGAAAACTCATCGTTTTTGTTGAAAATTCAAGTTTTTAGTTGAAACTTATATTTTTGTTGGAATTTTGATTGACATGCAGAAATATTATAAAATCTTTGAAAATTTTATGTAGAATCTTAGGAAAATTATATTTACACCTATATCCATAAAAATAAGTAATCTTCTGGGACACTTTAAATGATACAATAAGTACTTGCGACCAAGGTGAAAGAATAATTTTGTTAGGAGATGTGAACGGATGGGTCGGCGTCCAAGGTCAGGATACAGATACAGGAGGGGTGCTAGGTAATTTTGGAGATCCAACAAGAAAAAATTATAACGGGGAAAAATTAGTTAGCTTATGCTTAGAGAAGGACCTATTTATTACAAATACCTGGTTTCGACATAAAATGATCCATACTTACACCTGGTGTAAAGGAAATAACCGCAGTATAATTGACTTCGTTATTGCGGATGAAAGACTAAGAGAACTAGTTAAAGATACAAGAGCCCTGTGGTGTCCTGAATGCAATACTGATCATTACCTTTTAGTCTCCAAGATGAATTTAGGGCGGGGATGGAGAAGAAAGAGAACCAAACAAACGAAACAAACGCGAATCAAGGTCGAAAATTTACAGAAACCGGAAGTACAAATAGATTTTCAGAATAAGATAAACAAATGCATAGATAAGGCAATTTGGGAGCCGCTTGAAAGGAATAAAGATATAGAGGGCGCGTGGGCTTTATTGCGAGATACCATTGTTAAAACTGCGATTGAAGTGTGTGGTATGGCTGGGGTAGGAAGAAAGTCTGGCGATGCGTGGTGGAACGATGAAATTGCGGCAGCCCAAAAAGAAAAGAAAGAAGCGTACAAAAGGAAGATGAACATGACAGGTCTTAGCGATGAGGAGAGAAATAGACTCAAACATGATTACAGACACAAAAAGAGGAAAATTAAACGTCTAGTCAAAGAGAGTGAAGAGAACACCAGAACAGAAGAAGAGAACAAAATAAAAAACTGCTTTGAAGGAATTATGAAACTAGTATTTAAAGAGATGAAGGAAAGTAAAAGTATAGAGTTTGTTAGCATGAGAAACAGCAAAGGTGGAATGCTATATGATATAGACGAGATAGTCGACGCTTTAAAAGACTCTTTTAAAGAACTATTAGGAGGTGAAGATATAGGGCAACATAACTACGACATTGCACATAATGCATTAGAAAACCCAATTGAAAAAGTCTTTGTCACTGAGGTCAGAGATATAATTCAGAACTTGAAAAACGGTTAGGCTGCTGGTATAGACAGTATTAGCGCTGAAATGCTTAAATACGGTGGCGAGTACATACCTCACAGGTTGTGCGAATTAATAAATTTATGTATTGAAACGGGAGAAGTCCCAGACGATTGGAGAAAAGCGATTATCGTACCAATATACATAAGAAAGGGAGATAAAAGCAACTGCAGTAATTACAGAGGTATCAGCCTACTAAGTACCGTAAGTAAAATATACTCAAAAATACTTATTCGTAGGGTAATGGAAATTACAGAAGAGAAGATATGGGAAGTCCAAAGTGGATTTATGCCAGGAAGATCATGTACAGATCAGATATTTAGCCTAAGACAGATCACAGAAAAAAGCTTGAGAGTAGGAAAGAAAGTTTTCTGTGCATTTATTGACCTAGAAAAAACATTCGACACGGTAAATAGAAGTAAACTTTGGGAAGTCCTTAAAGAGTATGGAGTGAATGGAGGGCTCCCACAAGCAATAAAAACAATATATACAGGTAGTAAAGAGAGTGTAGGGGTAAATGGGAAACTGAGTGACTGGTTCGATATTATGCAAGGTGTGAAGCAAGGATGCGTTATGTCCTCGTGGCTATTTATCATATTCATGGATAAGTGTCTAAGAACTGCCCTCTTCGACGAAGATGGTGTAGATCTCGAAACCGTCAAGGTACGTGGGTTAGCTTTCGCAGATGACAAAATTGTTATGTCAGAATCAGTCGAGGACTTGCAAAGAATGTTGAATAAACTTAATACAAGCATGAAGAACATGGGCCTCAAAATTAACGTGAATAAAACGAAAATCATGGCGTTTGAGGGTAAAAGTGAGAAAACAATATTCAACATTGTCCTAAGTGATGAGATTAGAACAAGTTGACAAGTATGTATATCTAGGTAGCCTATTCACTAGCGACGGAAAAATAGATGGGGAGTTAGATAGGCGCATAAATAAGGGTAAGCAGGTTATCGGTAGAGCAGGGTCCATCCTCACAAATAAAAACATATCAAAAAAAGCTAAAATGGCCATACATAATTCCATATTCGTACCAATTGTACTATACGGTAGCGAGATATGGACCTGTCAAGAAAAGGATAGGAGTGAAATCAACGCGATCGGCATGAAACCTCTGCGCATAATATGCGGAAAAACACTGATGGACAAAGTCCGAAACCAGACAATCCTCAAAGAATGTGGTACAGGAGAGACACTAGTTGACATATGAGGCACCTAGAGCAAGAGTCGGAAAATTATCAATGTCCAGGAAAAGTGCGATCAAAAAACAGTTGGAGCAAGAAAAAGACAAGTTTCGTTCACCTGTAAAGACGAACAGAGTGAAGTTGGAGGAAAAGAGCGACAACGGAGTCGCTCTTTTCCTCGGACTTTATGGTGTTCGTCTCTACCGCGAAGCAAAACTTGTCTTTTTCTTCCTCCAACTATTTCGATTTCCATCTATTCGCAAACGGTTGTCATTCAGTTCTTCAGCTTTCACAGAATATTTAGAGATTGTTTAAATACCTGTACAGAATCGATGAGCTGAAGTAAGTTTATGTATCGGTTTGATAAGTTCATGTTTCAATAAATGCAAAAATGTTTCTCTAAACTTGCTTTTGAATTGTTTATCAGTGATAGAATTTCAGAAACTTCACACGATTTTTTTAAATTTGGGAAAACGTCTACGACGCTTTAATAAATATAAATTTAAATAAATAAATGAAAAAAAAATAAATAAAATATAAATATTTATAAAATAAATATTCAAGAGATTCAAAAATTGTACGATACTATACGAAGTTGTACCTTGAAAAAAAAAACAAGTCATTTAAGCAGAAACTTTTATTAAAAAGTGTACGCTGTCAACTGGCATGTTCAATTGGTTTTCCTTACCATTTTTCCACTCAGATTTCCAATTAAACCGTCCAATTCTGAATCCAATTGGTTTCTCCCAGCAGAGAAGACACAGAAAATACATTAAATCACAAGAAATTCATCAAACAGCACATTGAAGTACAAAAAAAATTAGAAGTACAAGAAAGTAAAACTACACTGCAGTCCCGCTTTACCAGCCGTTTCGGGGGTACCCTCAGTGGCCTCGAGGGTGAATCGGGACTCTCGAAACCGTAAACAATCAGGACTGCATGATATGAACCATTCTTGTCAAAGTTTTGTCCCGAAAAATATTTTCTTTGTATCTTTGCCATTTTGGTTTTATAATATCTTAATGAAAGTGGAAATGTTTGTGCTGAAAAATCAAACTTCATCAAAGTACCTTGTTATTAGTATTTACGTACATATAACAGGGTGGTCATTTTAATGGAAGAAAAAAATTTGCGGTCATTTCCCGGGTTTTCTCGGTTTGCAAACATTTTTCACGGTCAATAAAATTAAAAAATTTGAACTCTGAAGCTGAACATTTTTCCATTTGAAGGAATAAAAAGAAACTACAAATTAAAGCACTCAAAGTGGAACTTTTGAATTTTGAACTTTCTAATTGAAGTTTAAGTTTTTGATTTCAAAAATTTTGAATTCAAATTATCAATAATTTACACGTATAAAATAGAAGATGCTAACACTTTTCGACCACACAATTTTAAATAAAAT
>CAKNXH010000513.1:79773-103016 GCA_932178445.1 Andricus quercusramuli | reverse complement strand
CATTTTTTTTAAATACCGTCTTTAGCCTGAATTTGATAGAAAACTGCTATTTTGCCTTTTTTTGGGCATTTTCCGGGCAAAATAGTTTAGAGTTCAACCAAGTAGATTCATTTTCTACCAAAAAGTTAAATTTTCAACTGCAATGATGAATATTTAATTGAAATACCTGAATTTGAAACCAATAAGATGAATTTTCAATGAAAGTGTTTCAAATATCAACCAAGTTGTTTTATTTACAACCAAAAAGATAAATATTGAACTGAATGAAATGGATTTCAAACGAAAAAGATTAATTTTAATCGAAAGTGTTTAAATTTCAACCAAGTATTTTCATTTTCTACCAAAAACATAAATTTTCAACTAAAATGATGAACATTTAACTGGAATTTTAAACTAACAAGATAATTTTTAATAACAGAGTCTTAAATTTAAACCAAGTAGTTTTATTTTTGACAAAAAATATAAATTTTCAACTATAATCTTGAATATTTCACTGGAATACTTGAATTTTTAATCAAAAAGATTATTTTTTAAATAAAAAGATTGATTTTCTACCATGAAACACGATTTTTCAGCCAAACAGTTGATTTTTGACCTAAATAAGAACAGTTGAAAAAAATTGAATAGATAAATTTTCAACCAAAAAGATGAATTTTCAACCAAAATGATGAATTTTCAAACAAAACGATTAATATTCAAACAAGGAGATTAATTTACTTCTAGAAAAGAGGATTTCTAAAAAAAATCATGAATTTTCAACGGAATAGTTGAATTTTTAAATAAAAAAGACAAGTTTTCAACCAAGTAGTAACATTTTGAACTTTAAAAGATCAGCTTTGAACAAAAAATAGAATAGTTCAATTTTCAGTTAAAAAAATTAAATTTCAACCTAACTGATTACTTTTCAACTAAAATAATGAATCACATCAAAAATCTTCAAACAAAAAAAGCATCTTGAACTGTAATAATTTAATTTTAAACCAAAAAGATGAATTTTCAAACAAAAAATGAATTTTCAACCAAAGAAGATTTTCATCAATATAAGTGAATTTTCAACTAAACGTGAAAAATCGTCAACCAGAAAGTTGCATTTTTAACAAGAAAATATACATTTTCAACAAAAAATGGAATGGTAAAATTTTCAGTTTAAAAAATTCATTTTTAACATATTGATGAATTTTCAACTAGAATAATGAATTTTTAACTGGAATAGTTAAAATTTAAACAAAAAACAAAAAAAATTTCAACCAAGAAAATTAATATCTATCAAAAAAGACGATTTTTGAATACAAGAAGATAACTTTTCAACGAAAAATTGAATCGTTTAATTCTTAGTTAACAAAAACAATCCCCAACCTAAGAGATGAGTTTCTAACTAAAATGACGAATCTTCAACCAAAAATATGAATTTTCAATAAAATAGTTGAATTATCCACCCTAAAGATTAATTTTCTACCAAAGAAGACTCATTTTCAACAAAGTATATGAATTTTGATCATAAAAAAAAAATGTTCAACCAAAATTAGAATAGGTAAAATGTCATAAAAATAAATGTTGAACCAACAACAAAAAAACGAATTTTCAACAAATTATTTTTCTAATAAAAAAAGATATTTGAAGAAAAAATAGAAGAATTAAATTTTCAGCGAAGACAATCAATTTAAAAAAAAAAAATTAATTCTCAACAAAATAATTCAATTTTAAACTAAAAAAGATAAAATTACAAACCAAAAATATATTTTAATTTGCAGTTAGAAGAAAGTAAAAAAAAAACTATTTTTTTTTAAAATTAATTAATTTTCAACGGAAAATATAAATTTTGAGGTGAGAATGAAATAATTATACCCTCAGTTAAAAAAATTAATTTTCAACTAAAAAGAAATTCATTTTTGACCAGAGAATTGAATTTTAAATAAAAATGATGAATTTTCAACCAAAAATATGAAATTTTGTCCAAATAGTGGATTTTTCAATCCAAAAGATGAATTTTCCATCAACAAAAAAACTAATTTTCGACTAAATGGTTTTTTTTTAATGGAATGAATGAATTCTTGACAAAAAACAGAATCGTTAAATCTACTAAACAGATGATTTCTTGACGAAAAAGATTACATTTCCATCAAAAAAGGTACTTTTTCCACACAAGATAGAATAGTTAAAGTGAATTTTCAACTAAAGATGATAAATCTTCAACTAAAAAAATAGTTTTAACCAAATACGTGAATTTTAAACTGAAAAGATGAATTTTTTACCAAAAATGAATTAGGATGATTTTCAGTTAGTAAAATAAATTTTCGAACAAAAAACAAACGAATTTTCAACAATACAGTTCAATTTTCTACTAAAGAAGAGATTTTTCAATGAAAAAGAAGAACTTCCAACTAATGAAAGTACTCTTTAACCAGAAAAGACAGATTTTCAATATATCGTTTTTTCTTCGAAAACGGATTATTTTTCAACTAAAAATAGAATAGTTAAATTGAGAGTGAAAAAAAATTTCCGATTCTAAATGAGAAAAAATTCATTTTCAACCAAAAATATCAATTTTCAAATCTCTAACCAATAAGATGAATTTTCTACCAAAATAGATGAATTTTCAACCAAATATTTGAATTTTCGAATATTCCCCCTCAAAATTTTAATTTTCAATAAAAAAAGGAAATATTTTAATTTTCAACTTGAGGAAATGAGTTTTGAACCAAACGTTTACGAGTTAAGTTTTCAGTAAGAACAATTAATTTTCAGCTAGAAAACATTATTTTCAACACAACAATTAAATTTCGAACAAAAGAAAGGCTTTTCGAATAAAATGATGAATCATCAACCAAATAAATGAATTTCTAACAAAGTAGTTTCACTTTGAACTGAATAGTTGAATTTTCCACCAAAAAAGATGAATTCTTAACTTAATTGGATTCGTTCGAATCGAGTCGGATTAGTTCGGATACAGATTCCGGAATGATTCGAATTGGTTCGGAAGGAATTCCTATCCGATACTTTCCCCAGGGGACTTCAATTTAAAAAAAAAATGAAATAGTGTCAATAGTGTGGTGAGTCCGAGGCCTGTAGTTTATGTAGGGGACGGTGGGGAGTTGTGGGCCGTGGGGAGTCGTGGGCCACCTTAATCTCCGCCATGTTGTGGGTGGTAGGACTGCTTTAACCACTGCCAAAAGACTCTCTTTGTGTGAGCTAACTTTGTGAACTCGACTCATAGTCTCAACACGCGTAGTTAGTATTTTGAAATTGTTGATTAAAGCAATCAAAATAAAAGTTTTTGTACAACTCAAGTGGTTGATATTCGAAGTCCCGTTCGACAGCAGATTTCGAAGGCACGTTATTGCAAAATATTCCTTGAGCAATTGGCTTTAAATTCAATTGAACAATTTCGGTAAAACATTCATCGTGTGTATGGCGATTCGGTAATTTCTTAAATGTCGGCTGTGGGAAGTTGTGGTCCACCATTAGTGGGGAGTCGTGGGCCAAACGTTCTCAATGCGTATTTCAATTTTTTGAGTGAAACTTCTTTTCTCTTGTTCTGAAAAGACTTTTGCATTATCTGCAAGGGCACAATGCCAAAGATTTTAAAGCGGAACAACACAGTTCACTGCAACATGTGCGATCGTGCTGTCCACTTTAAATGTGCCAACATGAGGACCGGATATTACACTTGCATACATTGTGAATTAGGATAATTTTTTTAAATCTTTTTATAATCATCAATTTTTATTTACTGCAACTTTAATAAACATAAACTACTGGAATATGCCATTTTCCTTTATTTTTGGTCATGGCCCACAACTCCCCACCAAAATCATAAATATCGATTTTTATAAGATCTACGTCATCCTAAATATTTGCCCGCGCATTAAAGAATTTCATTAGTTGTGGTCTCCAGTTGATGTATTGACAAGTTTACTACAAATATCAGTTCATACATTCACAATTTATCGATGTTCAGAGATGTTATGTCTTGAAAACAAAGCGTGGCCCACAACTCCCCACTCTCCCCTACTTTCTGAAGTCCCCTAAAAGTCCTATATCTTTCATACTAAATTATAGGAGACCGATGGTTCGAATCGATCCTTCAGGATCACTTTTGGTTCCAGCCTCAACTGCACAAACTGAAGGAAAGATTTCAAAGGAAATCCCAGTTTCGCAGGCACTTTTTGATGATTCAAGAGCGAAAAGTTCTTCTGCTTGGTCGTAAAAAAGTTTTTTACTTCTGCATCTCACCAGGATCACATTATTGAACTTTGACGATCGGAGATATATAGACTGATAGTAACGCCTGTCTAATCTATCCGATCGACTCGTTCGCGTCTTTAGAACGAAAGTTTTAACGTAAGCGCCACCTTCCGTGGTAGTAAATATTTTTAAGACAATCAGACTTTGATCATTACCGTCAAGTTTTAGGGGATGAAGTCATTGAATCTTCAGAACAAGCATCAATGGCTCTGCATTCTGAACTCTATCAGGATCAACTTCTACTGTTTTATGATGTCTTAAATAAGCGACTGACAAAATTAGGTAATTTCGAAACAAAATAAAGCTGCGAAGTACTACGGGTGTAATCACTGTGGATGGATTTATTTTTTACCACTTTATGAGCACTATGCTTCCTCACAGCAGGGCTACCACACAGTCACTTAGGTCACTTTTTAATTAAAAAGTCACCTTATTGAAGGAATAGGCCTCTTTACTAAATCGGTAGCCTCAAAACGTATCAGTCAGGGCCGCCTAAACCGTTTCCCATTGGCATGCATAATATTGTCCAATATACTTAAATGAGTACTCGCGCACTGCGGCCCTTCCGAGGCAAAACTCTAGGAATTACAAAACAGAACGGGCTTTTATGGGACCTGTAGTGTATTTCTACCCCCCCCCCCCCCCCGTACGGAATTTGTGGTTTCCAGAAGTAATAAGATATGAGACTTGAAACCAATGGAAATATTTGTATTAAAGATAATACATGCACATAGGATCTTTTATGGAGGGAATAAAACAATATTTTAGATACAAATATAAAATTTTGGAATTCATTTATTTATTTAAAACAGAAAAATGACTTTTCTACCATTAAAAGTTGAATTTTTCACGAAATACTTGAATTTTCAACAAAATAATTGAATTTTCAACCTAAAAAGATGAATTCGAAACAGAAAAGTGTGATGGTCGAAGTTTTAACTAAAAAAATAAAATTTAATTAAAAAAATTAATTTCAGAATCAAAAAGACGAATTTCCAGCAAATAAATATTTTTGAGCCATAAAAAAAAGTTTTACATAATTTAATGAACCTTCAAGACAAAAGACAAATTTTGTGGAAAAAAATTGTATTTTCAGTGAAAAAATTAAAATCCAATGAAATAGTTGAATTTTTAACAAAAGAGATAAAACTTGATGCAAAAAAATTTTGTAACATAGTTGTTCAACTTTTTTTCATTTCTGGTTGAAGCTTAAGGTTTTTTCAATCAAAATTTTAATTATTTAGTTTAAACAGTCTAGGATCGAAGAAAACATAAACTAATCATTATTTAAATGAAATTTTGACTAACTAATTGAATTGTCAATTACAAAAGATCAGTTTGCAAAAAAAGAGTTCAGCTTTTAAACAAAGAGATGAATTTTCAACTGAAAATATTAATATCCAGCATTTTTATACAAGAAATATGACATTTCTACTATGAGAGAAAAAACAGATGAATTTTTAAATCGAAAAGAAAATTTTTTTAAAAGTTTAGATTTTCATCAAAAAAAAAATTTTAGTTTGACTTCTTCAACATCGTAATGTGAGTTTCGAACAAGAAATAAATATTTTACGAAGAAACTTGAATTTTGAAATAAAAAAGACGAATTTTCAACAAAATAGTTGAATCTTCAATCGAAAAAGATAAATTCTTCAAAAATAGTTAAATTTTGATCCGAAAAAGATTTTAGTTGACTTTTCAGCACCAGAATATGAATTTTAAACAAGAAGTAAATTTTCGACAAAACAGTCGAATTTTCAACAACAAAAAAATGACTTTATACAGAAGTGTTAAATTTTTAACCAAAAAATTGCACTTTTATCCAAGAAAGATGCAATTTATATGAAATAGATGAATTTTTTAATTGAAAAGACAAATTTTCAAAAAAAGGGTAGTTGAATTTTGATCCAAAAAAGATTATAGTTTCAAAATATGCGTTTTAAAAAAAAAGTCAAATTGTCAACCAAAAAAAAAAAAAAAAAAAATGAATGCAATTTCTTCTGAAATATGTAGCTGAATTTCTATCTAAAAAGCCAAATGTAAAAAAAGTAGTTGAATTTTCATTTAAAAAAGGTTTCAGTTGACTTTTAAACATCAAAATATTGATTTTAAACAAAAATTAAATTTTCTACAAAATAGAATAATCTTTAACAAAACAGTTAAATTTTCAACCTGAATTAATAGAACCCAATTAGGACATCTGACTATTTTAGGTTGAAAATAATTTTTTTTTGTTCCTCAAGTCTACAATTATGTGTTTGTTTTAAAATTAATTTTTTTTTTCGTTGAAAACTTTATTATTTGGTTTTCAATTTGATTACTTTACTGAAAAGTCAACTATTAGGTTAAAAACTCATATTTTTCGGTCAAAACTGTTTTGTTGAACATTCGTCTATCTGGATAGAAAAGTCAACTGCCTAAATAAAAAATCAGGATTTTCTTTAAAAATTCAACTATTTTTTAACAAATTCGTCTTTTTGGATTGAAAATTCAACTGTTTTTGGTTGAAGTTGAATTCTTTTATTGAAAGTTCGGCCATTTTCTTGGAAATTAAACTATTTGGTTAAATTTCAACTTGTTTGTTATAAATTCATTTATTTTGCTCTAGTCTAACTGTTTTTTTTGTTAGGTTAGATAAATTTTTTTTTTTGAAAATCCAGCTATTTGATTGACGATAATTCATCTTTCTTGGTTGAAAAGAAACCTTTCGTTTTAAATTTATCTTTCCGGGATTCAAAGTCAATTTTTTTTAAATTGACATTTTAGTTTGACAACTCAACTCTTTTGATGAAAATTTATTTCGCTTGGGAGAAAATTAATCTTTTTTGGTTAAAAACTCTACTCTTTGGTTGAAAAATTAGCTTCCTGGGTCGAAAGTTGTTTTGTTAAAATTGTATCACTTTGCAGCAGTTCCACCTTTTCGGTAACAAGTTTATATTTTTGGTTGAAAGTGCAACTGTTTAATTGAAAATTAATCATCTTTTTTTATTCAGGATTAAACTATTTTGTTGGAAATTAATATTTTTGATTGCGGATTCATCATCGTAGCTGAAAATTATTCTCTTTGATTGAAAACTAAACCATTTTTTTTATTCTGCTTTTTTCTTAAAAATCAACTTTCTTAACTGAAAATTTAACAATTCTATTTTTGATGGAAAATTAATAATCCGTTTTGGTCTAGGGTTCATCCATTTGATTAAAAAATAATTTTTTCATTAAAGATTCAAAATTTCAATGGGAAATTTAGCACTCTGGTTTAAATTCAAACTATTTCGTTGAAAATTAGTTGTTTTTTTTGTAGAAAATTAATTTTTGTTGCTGAAAATTTAGTTATTCAATTTTCGATTAAAGATTGGTCTTTTCTAGTAGAAAATTCAACCACTTGGTTGAAAATTAGTAATCTGTTCTGATTCAGGATTAACCTTTTTTTTTAAATATATGTCTTTTTGGTTTTAATAGTAATTCTTACATTCTTCATGAAGAATTTAACTTTTTTGGTTGAAAATTCCACTTCTTGACTGAGAGTTTAACTGCTCTGTTCAAATCTAATTGTTTTCGTTTTAGATTCATAATTTTAGTTCAAAATTTATCTTTTTAGTTAAGAATTCAGCTATTTTTTTGAAACTGCAATATTCTTATTGAACACTACAACCCTATTTTCGTGTGAAAAATAATCTTCAGGAGGTAAATCGATGCGTCTCGAAGACGCGAACAAATGCACTACATACTGTACTGTTATATTCTCAATATTAACCAATTTTTGATTATATAAAGAAGTCTAGCAATATATTCTTAATATTCATTAATCGGTAGCACTATATCATGAAAGGTCATAAAATGTCCTTCAAAAGGTCCATCGATGCGTCTCGAAGACGCGAACAAATACACAATATAGAGTACTGTTGTATTTCTAATATTAGCAGAGTTTTCTCGTATAAACAAGAAAAAGAATATATATTCCTCAAATTTATCAGTTGGTATTGTTAGATGATAATGGGCATGCAAATTCTTCAATAGATCATTCGAAGCATCTCGAAGACGCTAACAATTATATCAGATACTGTACTGTGGTGTTCCAAATATCAGCAAAGCTTTTCTCGTATAAAGAGAACAAACATTTTTTTCATAAACTGTAGTGCTAGATTATGAAAGGTCATGAAAGGTTCAATAGTTCAATCAATGCGTCTCGAAGACGCGAGCGAATACACTAAATACTGTTCTGTTGTATCCTCAATACTAACCAATTTTTCCTTATTTAGAGAAGGTCAGCAATATATTCTTTACATTTATTAATCGGTAGGCTGGATCATAAGAGGTCATAAAAAGAACTTCAATAGGTCAATCAATGCGTCTCGAAGACGCAAACAAATACACCATATATAGTTCTGCTGTATTTCCAATATGAGCAACATTTTCCTAATATAAAAAAGATAAAAAATATTTTTTTTATTCATAAATCGGTATTGCTAGATCATAGGAGGGCATGGAAGTTCCTCAATAGGTCATTCAAAGCATCTCGAAGACGCTAACAAATATATCAGATACAGTACTGTGGTATTCCCAATATCCGCAAAAAATTTTCTCGTATAAACAGAATAAACCATTTTTTTTTTAACTTTTTAAATCGGTACTGGTGTTTCATAAAAGGTTCAAAAAAAGCTCTATTCATTGAAAACTTCCCTCTATGAATTTAGGAAGCAATTACAAAAACAATGGACTTTTTTACCCAGGTTATTGAAATCAAAGTAAGTTTTCGATTCCCATGCAGCTGTGAAAGTGCTAGACTGGAAAATAAATTCTGGAAGGAAAAGTAAATATTTTGTAAAAATATCGTTTCCACTCTGGAAACGTAAATATTTATTTCACCACATTCGCGTTTCGATATAAGTTTTGAAGTGAACTTTGATTCAGATTCGTAAAGTTGGCTTTGGAAATATTTTACTTAATTGTGAGAGTAAAAGATGTGAAATTATTCTACATACATAGAACTTTCCTCCATTTTGAATAATTCCTATTTTTTCCTGTTTTCAAGAAACTTTCCCTTTTTTTCATTTTTTCGTTTGAATTTGAGCCGAATTAATAGAACCCAATATTTAAAAAGTAACTATTGTTGGGGGAAGTTAATTATTTATGATTGAAAGGTCTACTGTTATATTTTTGGTTCAGAATTCATTACTTTCGTTTAAAAATTTTGTTTGGTGGGAAATTTAACTATTTTATTGAAAATTCAACAATTTTTCAACAAATTTTCCTAAAAAGTTGCCTTTTTGGACGAAAATACAAATTTTGTATAGAAAATTCGTTCATTTGGATTAAAAATTCATCTTTTTTATATAATTCATCCTTTTTGATTTGAAATTACCTTTTCTGTTGAAAATTCAATTTTTCAAGTTAAAAATTCGACTGTATTCTAGAAAATGTAAATTTTTATATTTCTACCGAAACCGATTTGAATTTTGAATCAGAAATAGTTCAAGTCAACCAAAAAAGATGTATTTGCAACAAAATAGTTGAATACTGAACCAAAAAGAGGAATTTTCAATAAAAAAGTTAACTTTTCAACTAAAAAAGATACTTTTAATCAAATTGTTTATTTTTCAATAAAGTAGTTTGATTTTTAATCAAATAGTTCTAATTTTATAATAGGAAACATAAAATTTTAACCAAGAAGATCAATTTTCTACTGAAAAATGCGAATGTTCAACCATATAGTTGAACTATCAATTTAAAAACTTAGTTAAAAAAATACAAATTTCAAAAGAAATAGATACAATTTCAAACAAAGAGATGAATTTTCAACTAAAATAAAAAAAAAATAAATAAATATAAATCCAGCCAAAAAATAAAATTATCAAAAAGTATTTCAACTTTCATTCCAGTAGTTGGATTTTCAACCAGGAAGGTTAAATTTTCATTTAAAAAAATTAATTTTGAACAACAACAGAAAACAAATTTTGAAGGAAATTGTTCAATCTTTAACCAAACCATTTTGAACTAAAATGACAAATATTCAATCAGAAAACTTCAATCAGTTGAAAAATTAATTTTCCATCAAAATCATGAATTTTCAATGAAGAAGATCAATTTTCCACTGAGGAAGACAAATTGTCAACAAAATACATGAGTATTCAACTAAAAAAGATCAGTTTCAACCAAGAATGAAATATGGTTCAATTTTCAGTTGAAAATAATTTTTAACCCAAAAGATTAGTTTTCAAAACAATATTTCAATCTTCAACCAAATCATTCGAAAATTTGTGAATAAAATCAAGAATCTTGAACCAGAAAATAGAATTTTGGTCCAAGTAGTTCCACTTTCAACTAAGCAATTAAACTTTTAACTAAAAAAGATACATTTTTAACAAAAAATGTAATGGCTGGATTCTCATTTTATGAAATTAATTTTCACAACAAAAAGAATAATCAATAACATAGTTAAATTTTTGACCAGAAAAAAAAATTAGAATTTCTTGCAAAGCACAATTATTTTTCACCAAATGGTTGGATTTTTAACCAAACTGATAAATTTTCAACGAAGAAGATTAATTTTCCACCAAAAAGGACGAATTGTCAACAAAATACATGAGTATTCAACTGAAAAAAATAAATTTCAACAAAAAATGTAATGTAGTTCAATTTTCAATTGAAAAAATTAATTTTCAACCAAAAAAATTAATTTTCAAGAAAATAGTTAAATCGTTCACAAAACCATTTGCAGCTAAAATCAAGAATCTTGAATCAGAAAAGAGATTTTTTGTCATAGTGGTTCCACTTTCAACCAAGTAATTGGATTTTCAACTAGAAAAGATACCTTTATAACCAAAAATTTACTAGTTAGATTCTCAGTTGAAAATTAATTTTCAAACGAAAAAATGAATCATCAACAATATAGTTAAATTTTTGACCAGAATAGTTGAATTATCAACCTGAAAAGATAAAATTTTTATCAAGAAAATGACTTCTTAACAAAAAATTAGAATTTGTTGCAAAGCACAATTATTTTTCACCAACTAGTTGGATGTTTAACCAAAGTGATGAATTTTCAAGGAAGAAGTTTAATTTTCGAACGAAAAAGACAAATCTGTAACCAAATACAGGTCAATTTTCAGTTAGGAAAATTAATTTTCTACAAAGAAGCAACAAATTTTCAACAAAATGGTTGAAAACTACTTGAATTATGTAAATTATTCCGATTGAGCTGGAGTTAATTGATTAATTGGATTACTTAAATTTCTTCAGATTATAAGTGGATCATTGTTCATTGGTTCATTTCGCTGGATCACAAGTGGGTCAACATTTTAGAATTTTACTGAAATTGAGAAAATTTTATTAATTTGGTAGATATCCATGAGATTCAGTACGAGGGGTTTTGGGTTACAGAAAAGGAATTTTGATTCCACAATAAAAAATTGAAAAATTTGACTAAAATTTTGAAAATGTAATTAAATTGTTAGGTATCCATTAAAGCAGGGTGTCTAGCGTTACTTCAAACAAAAATTCCAGGACTTTTCCAGGCTTTCCAGGACAAAAAAATACATTTTTCCAGGTACTTTTTTACAGTAAAAAATACTGTCCACGAAACATAGTAGAAATTGTAGTTCTAGTGGAACTGAAAAAGTGCCATATAAAATAAAATTAACGTTTTTTTGGGGCATTGTTCATTTTATGAAGGTGAAATATCACGATGCTAGGATAGAAAATATTCAAAGTTTCTCTTTTTCTTCAGCTTCAAAAACAATTTAATGAACCTTATGAAATTTAATATTTGTTTGCTGTTTATAATATCAAAGCGAGTTCAACACCGTATGTAATTAAATTTTTTTTTTAGAATTGGTTGAAATTTGACTGAGTTATCGAATCATAAGCTAATTTAGATTTATTTTCAATAAAATAATAAAATTGTCAACAAATAAGTTGATTTTTTAACCAAATTGTTCAGTGTTCATCATACGAAGATGAATTTTCAACGAAATAATCGAATTTTAAATAGAAACGGTTAAACTTCAACTAAAAACAGTTGCATTTCCAAGGAAATAATTGTATCTTTTAGAACACAGTTTAATTCTTAACAAAAAAGGTGAATTTTAAATCCAAAAAGACGAATTTTCTGTCGAAATGGACGAATGTTCAACAAAACGGTTGAATTTTCAACCAAAAATTATGATTTTTTAACAAAATACTTGAAATTGCAAAAAATAAATTTCCAACCAGATAGTTTTATTTTGAAAAAAAATTAAACTTTAACCAAAAATAGTTGAATTTTCAACACGAAATTTGGGATTTTGGACCAGAAGACGAATTCTCAACGAAAAATTAAATAGTTGGTATTTCAACGGCAACAAAAAACGAATTTTCAACCAAAGAGTTTAATTTAAAAAATTCAACAAAATAGTTAAATTTTCATCCAAATAGTTTAACTTTTAACCTAAAAAGATGAATTCTTAACCAAAACGACAAATTTTCAACAAAATACACCAGTTTGCAAACAAATAATTTAATTTTCAACTAAAAATGATTAATTTTCAGTAAAGAAAATGTCAACTAAAAGGCTGAATTTTAAACCAGAGATTAATTTTCAACTAAAATGATGAATCTGCAATTCTGCAACCAAAGAATGAATGTTTTATAAAGTAGGTCAACTTTTAACAAACAAACAAGAAATTCTACAAAACAGTTGAATTTCCAATCTGAAATTATTAATTTGTAACAAAGTGCCGAATTTTCAATAAATACAGATTTTTCAGCCAAGACAAGAAAAAATGTCAAAGAAATTGTTGAACATTCAAGCCAAAAGACAGCATTTTTAACCCAAAAATACGAATTTTCAACAAAAAAGTTAATTTGTAACCAAAAAATAGCAGTTTTAATCAAAATAGAGGAAATTTCCACCAACAGCATTAGTTTTCTCCAATAAAGATAAATTTTTGACTCCAAAATTTTAATTTCAGCAATAAAAATGGAAGTTACATTTGTAGGTTGAAACATTAATTTTAAATGAAAAAAAGAATTTTCAGCAAATGATTTAAATTTTCAATCGAGGAGATCAACCCGCAAACAAACAAACAAATTTTCAACAAAGTTACCTTTTTAGATTGAAAAATTATTTTTCAACCAAAAAAAGACATTTTCAATCAAAAAGATGAGTTTTCTACCAAAAAAATATGAATTCTCAACGGATAATGTAGTAGATATTTCAAATAAGAAGTATGAGTTTTTAATAAAAATCGTTGGTAGTCCCAAACTTCATTTTCAAAATTCTCTAAATTCACCCCGACCAATTTTTTATTTGCTCTAACCATTAATATTCAAATGCCATTTCGATTGTAGCTTCGTAATTTTCACCGTGATAAAATAAACAGTCTCATGTTAAAAAAGTAATCTTTTTTCGTTAAGCAGAGAAAAAGTTTAAAACCTATTTTTTCTTTAAACGAACAAAAATTCCCGAAGCATGAGCAAAATTCAAGGACTTTTCCAGGTTTTTCCAGGTAAAAACGAATTCAAGGACTTTTCCAGGATTTCAAGGATTTCCAAGCCACTAGACACCCTAATTAAAGTCAGTACGAGGGGGGTTTTCGTGTCCCAGAAAATAAATTTGGGGTAAAGATTCCAAAATTCAAGAAATTAATTTGAAAAATTTTTTATTTCATTACATTATTTGATTTCTATGATAGTCAGTATGAGGGGTTTCGGGGATTTTCGAGTTTCATAATACGAATTTTGATTCAAAATTCAAGAATTTAAAATAGCAACCGAAAGTTTTGGAAATTCTATTTCATTATGGTAAATTTCCGTGAAAGTCTGTAAGAGGTGTGGTTTTAAGTAACAGAATTTGAATTTGAGCTTAGAATAGAAGAAGTTGAAATAAATTTTGAAAATTTTATTTAATTGAGAAATTTTCATCAAAGTTGTACGAGAACGTTTTCTGAGTCACAAAA
Organism: Andricus quercusramuli; assembly: GCA_932178445.1. Taxonomy (NCBI): domain Eukaryota; kingdom Metazoa; phylum Arthropoda; class Insecta; order Hymenoptera; family Cynipidae; genus Andricus; species Andricus quercusramuli. The sequence continues at coordinate 88,836 of CAKNXH010000513.1, read as the reverse complement.
GAGGAATTCGCGGCCCAAACTTCAAAAAGCTGACACCAATATTTTGAAAATGTTATTAATCTGGTATATTTTTGTGAAAGTCAATACGAGAGGTTTTTTTCGGGGTGAACATTCCTATTTTAAGACTCGAAAAACTCCTTTGTTTTAGAATTCATGGAAATCTGCAAAATTAATATCATTTTCAAAATTTTAGGTTAACTTTCTGCTTTGATGAAAAGTAACTAATTTTATAAAATCTTCAAAATTGTAGGAAACTTTTTGAATATTTAAATTTTGTCCGCACCCGGAATGGTCTAACCTAAGTCGTCTCGATCCCTGGTCTATTCATCTATTTTTTGTTTTTTGTAAGAGTGAAGTTTGGAACAATTGAAACAGTGCACCCTCTGAATTAATTTAGTTCGCTATCTCGGATCATTTATCAATCTGAAGTTAGCAAACTAAACAAGACAGAAACTGGTACTAAAATAAGACTATTTGTGAGATCATATTAGAACGCCCAAAAAAGGATCCCAGATCAAAATGAATGCCTAGTTTTTACTGTGCACCACGAAGGAATAGTAAGGAGTGGTATCACCCTATGTGTTTGGTGAGCAGAGGTGGAACAAGTGACGTCCAAGAATTCGTTAATGCTTGCTACGAATGAAAACTCGTACGCTCCCCCGTGCACATGCGCAGAGCTGTTTTCGCAGTCACATGTTATACCCACTCAATATGTTACCTTTTGACATCTCGATGCACATGTCGGTTATGTTCGTTTGTTTATGTTCGTTCAATACACAAGTTCGAAACTTCAAACGCCTGTTGACATCGATGGCATGGCAACCGCCAGTGCGCATGTGAACGGGGCAGCATAAGAGTTTTCATTCGTAGCTAGCATTAACGAATTATTGGACGTCGCTCGTCCCACTCCCCACTTACAGGGATACTACTCCTTACTATTCCTTCGTGCTGTGCACTCTGGATTATAACTGTATTATTTTATTTCAAAACTGGATTACGAAGGATTACAAGTGGATTACTTCAGATTACAAGTGGATTTTTCCGATGACTTAAATCACCCCGTAATAGTGGGTTACCTGATGACGCGAATCACCCTGGATTATCAGGTCGGATCACCGAGTGGTCCAGTTGATTACCAGAGTTGTTTTCTCATCAATCAACTCTTATAGTGAAAATTCATCTGACCTGGTAGAAAATCATTCTTGGTTGAAGATTATGTTTGCAATAATTTTATTTGAAAAATGTGTTCCCCTATTATTCCCCTATTTTCATAAAAAATCACCCTATTCCTTCTGTTTTTAGATCACTTCGGGCTGAGAAGTCTGTATACAGTTACCGATCTTTCCACATAAGAAACCGAGACATGGCTTGGTGCACACTTGAAGTCCCCTTTCATACAGGCATTATTTTACTTTTTTCATCATTTGATATAACGAGAATACGTTCCGATACAATCCGTCTCGTCCTTTGGAAGTGGAAGCTACATGCTTTTGAAATCCGATCATTATATTCCGAATAGAAACACACAGACATTCGTAAAGATGGGTCGATGTGGGACTCTATGAAATTATGAAGGCATGGAAAAGATTTTCCTTGTCGATTGAGTAAAGAAAGGGGAACGAGTACTAACGAGGGGAATCTTTTTCGGAATGGTCACGCTTTGATTCATTCACCGAAGCCACAGTTCGTGTTCAGGGAACTAGTTTACTACGAAAGTTTCCAAGTTTATTCAAGCTCCGTGGCGAACATGAAAAGAGGGTTACCTCTTCTCTCTCCTAACTACCCCATTACGTTACCCGCGTCGCGTCAACCTTCCAGCATTTTATTTTTAAACTGAGTTACCCGGTATGTTTGCTTTAAGCATTTGTACCTGATTTAAATTCGCCCCAGGCTCTCCGTCAACTCTCCGTACACACATAGACTTTTGAATCTAACATCGCGTTTCAATTCTGTCCCGCGAGCACCTTCGCGCGCTTCTTGAAAAACTTGGGAACAATCACGGACACTTAATCGCGTTGGAAAACTCGGGGAAATTTGCATAATGCGACCCGGGTTTCCCGTTGTCTAAATTTAAAGCGATTCGTTTAGCCCGTCGAGGTACTTGATCGATTCACAAGAGCTTCTGCTTTTACAATCTCTTCATGATGACATGGTCTATTCGAAAAGTTTTCTTCTATTATACTAATGAGCCATTTCCCTTCCAGGGTAGGCGTGATTCGATCTAGAATGTTCGTGTTATTTATTATATTATATATTTAAATAATACGTTAGTTGTGCCTCACTGCTTCGACCCAGGTTGCTGATCAATCTCTCTAGCAACCACCCCAAGTAGAGAGCCTCATAAGGTTGGTATATGAGGTTCCCCATTAGGATTAGCATCCAAAGTCTTCTGTTTCAGGCGCCATCCACTCTGTTCAAATTCTTCTTATAAACTATTTATTGCCACACTTTTCTGTCCTGGCATACTTCTCTAGCCTCCTTCACGTCCATGCATTTTTTCATGCAAGTTCTCCTGTTTCTATGGCTTCTTAAGTCCTTTCGGATTGAGTTCTCATTCAAAAATTCTAACCATTCTATCAATTTGTTCTAATCTCTCATCATTTAGGACAATGGTGCACATTGTCTTCTTACTTTTTCCTTCAAACACTATGGTTTGGTTTCTACTGATTTTTTTTACCGAGTTTTATTTTACTTTTTTATTTACGTTAATTTCTTAGTCCTTGTCTTCATGCTTGTATTTAGTTTGCTCAACATTCTTTGCAATTTTTGGATTGATTCTGCCATAACCACCTTGAAATCTGCAAAAGCTAACCCACGTACCTTCACTGTCGCGAGATCTACACCTTCTTCGTCGAAGAGGGCCATTTAGACACTTGCCCATGAATATGATAAATTGTCAAATACTTAATATTATTTTCTCTTTGGTATTGTTTAAAATTTATGGGTTTATTTTAGGTAGGTTCCATATGTTTTAGAGATATGCAGTTTTGTTCTTGTTCTTTGAAATGAAATACTGCCGTTACAAGTGAAACTATTTCGACATTTTAAAATAGTGTCTTCAAGCCGAATTTTTTAAAATTTTAGGGGTGGATTTGGGGTGGGTTCTATATGCGTTATAAGGACGGAACTTTTTGGCATGCTTTTAGCATACAATTTTGCTATTATTGTAGCAAACATTTTCATTTTTCAATTAGTGTCTCTAAAATGAATTTTTGAATATTTGCGGCTTCATTTGGGGTGCAATCTACAAATTAAAAGAAGAATTTTGTCGAATACAGTTGAATTTTCAACCAAGACTTCTCCTACCAAAAAAGATGTATTTGCGATAAAAAAAAAGATAATTTTCCAGTCGAAAAGGGCGAATTTTCAACAAAGCTGTTTAGTTTTCGAATAGAGACAATGATTTTTTAATAAAATAGTTGAATTGCCAACAAAGTAATTAGATTTTTGACAAAAAGTGATATTTTTAACCCCATAGTTGAATCCAAAAATATAGTGGTCAACCAAGCAGTTGTATTACCAACAAAAATTCGAACTTTCAAGCAAAAAGGGGAATATTTGCAATAAAATTGTCAAATTGTTAATATATCAATAACTATTGAATAATGATCAACCAAACAGTTGGATTACCAATCAAAATTTGAACTTTCAAGCAAAAAAGGGGAAAATTTTCGATAAAATTGTTAAATTTGTAATATATTATTAATTTTTGAATAATGATCAACCAAATAGTTGTATTACCAATCAAAATTTGAACTTTCAAGCAAAAAGGGGAGAATTTTCAATAAAATTGTTAAATTGGTAATATATATTATCTTAATAATATTATTTTTTTAATTACATATTTTTATTATATTTTTTTATTATATATTATTTTATTATATTTATATCATATATATATTTTTTTATTATATATTTTTTTATATTTCTAGTTATATTTTTTAAATATTATTTATAATAGTGTATCAATATTATCTTCTAAACAAAGTACTTGAATTTTCAACTAAAATGATGAAAATTCAACATACAAAAATAAATTTTCTGCAAAGAAGTTCAACCAAGGAGTTGAATTTTCAATTAAACAAGATTCATTTTCAACAAAAAATATAATGGTTGATGTTTCAACCAAAACAAGATTTCTATTTTGAAAAAAAAAACTGTCGAATTTAACCAAAAAGATGAATTCTCAAAGACGAATGTTCTAGTTGCTATAAAAAATAAAAATTTTAATTTCCAATTAAAAAAACTGTTTAATTTTACCAACAAATACCAATGATCAATTAATAGTTGAATCCTCAAACAAAAAGGATTTATTTCTAACCAACAAGGAATTTTCAACTAGAAACTATCAATATTCAAGCAATAATGGAATATTTAAAATTTCAGTTGAAAAAACTAATTAAAAAAACACAATTTTTAACAAAATAATTAAAATTTTAATCAAAGAGATAGAGCTCCAACTAATAAAATAGAATTTTAACAATGTATTTGAATTCTCAATGAAGCAGTTAAATTTTCAATTGAGAAGAATAATTTTCTATAGAAAAGACGATTATGTGGCAAAATATATAAATTTTTAACTAAAAACGATCCATATACAACCAATAATAAAATGGTTTGAATTAAGAAAATTATTCTTGACCAGAAAAAGCCATTTTCAGCAAAATAGATCAATCTTCGAGCACTAAAATTTATTTTTAATAAAGTAGTTTAACTTGCAACTGAGTAGTTAAATTTTCAACTTTATATTTTATGATATATATATATTGTATTATTATATTATTTATATATATATATATATATATATATATTCATTTGCTAACATTTCAAAAATATTTTATTCACATTTATATTTTGTATATGTGATGTCATATTTTTCGTTAGCCCCTCCCCCTGTACGCCACAAATCGTCATAATATCTATTATCCCCCCCCCCCTTGACATTATGAAGTACTCTTTAAATTACAGGTTGGAAAAATCCAAATTTGTGATGGGTTTGAAAAAATTGCAATAATTTATGTATTTTATAAACAATTTAGCTATAAACACTCACTTTGAGACATTTGTTTGTGTTATTATTAAATTTAAAATAGCAGGCTCAAAATTGCGGACGAAAATAAAAACCAAATAATTCAATTTTCAATTTAAAAAATTGAATTTTTAAACTAAAAAAGAAGTTCTGCACCAAAAATGGAATACTTGAATTTTCAATGAAAAATTAATTTTGAACTAATGAAACAAGAGTTTTCAACAAAATTGTTGAATTTTCAACTAAAGTGATGAATGTTGAAAAAAATCATCTCTGAGAGAAAAGTTCAGCTTTCAATTAATTATTTAAATTTTCGACCAAAAAGATAAATTCTCAACGAAAAATGAAATCGTTGATATTTCAACAAAAATGTTCAATTTTAAACAAAAAAAGTAAAATTGTAACAAAATGACTAATTTTGAACAAAACAGTTGAATTTTGAATCTAAAGTGATTAATTTTCAAGCAAAGAGTTGCGTTTTTAACTTAAAAATATAAATTTTCAAATCGGGTTGCCGGTGTCTAAATTTAAAACGATTCGCTTAGCTCGTCGAGGTTCTTGATCGATTAACAAGAGCTTTTGTTCTTGAAATCTTTTTGATGACATGGTCTGTTCCAAAAATTTGTTAACTGTAAAATATTTACTGCTAGAAATATTATTTTCTCTTTGACAATATTGTTAATTGCAGAATTCAAATATAAATAAATAATATAATAATGTATAAATATTTGAACAATAAAAACAATGTCTACCCCAAAATATTTCAAAAATTCTATAAAAAGTGGGAAGGTTGAAATGTTTTTCCTGATAATGAATGTGGTCCTATCTTAAATCAATCACTGAAGTTTAAAAAATTCTGTCGAAATAGACTAATTTGAAAAATATTTAAAGAAGGTTTATCCATCTGGTGCATGTAGAACCCACCCTTAATCCACATTGACTTGGCGTTGACTTCAGGTAGGTTATACATGCGTTGGAGAGATGAATTCTATTTTTGACATGAAACGCTGCCCTTATCAGTGAAACTATTTCGATTTTTCAAATTAGTATCTTTAACCAGGATTTTTAAAACAGTAGAGGTTGATTTAGGATTTGAAATTCTACCAGTACGGTGTAAACATTTCAGTTTTTAAAATTTGCGTCTTTCAACAACTTTTTCAAACATTAGGGGTTGATTTAGAACAGGTTCTGCATGCGTTATATGGATGAAACTTTTTTGGCTTGAATTTGACATAAAATTATGACATTATCAGCGAAACCATTTCGAGTTTTGAAATGAGTGTCTTCCCGTGGATTTCTTCAAACTTCAAGGGTTGATTTAGGGTAGGTTCTACATGCGCCATAGGGATGAAACTTTTTTAGCGAGATTTTGGCATACAATTATGCCACTATGATCAAAAAATTTTGATTTTTTAAACTAGTGTCTCTTACCAAAAATTTTTAAACTTCAGGTGTGGGTTGAGGGTAGGTTCTACATGTGCTAGAGGAATGAAACTTTTTCTGGCAGCTTTTGAAATAAAATTCTGCCAGCGGCTTCCAAAAGATTTAAACTTTCAAATTAGTTTCTTTTGATAGGTTGGACATGAAACTTCTTAATGATGCTTGTGACATGCAATTCTGCGATTATCAGCAAAAACATTTCAAATTAGAAAATTAGCGTCTTTATAAAATTTTTAAAACTTTACGGGTCGATAAAGGATGAATTCCATATTTTTTTAGCACTTTTTGTATGCAGTTCTGCCAGTTTCAGCGAAAATATTTTGAACTTTCCAATTAGCCTCTTTATAGGATTTTTGAGGCTCAATGGTTGATTGAAGGTCGATTTCATATGCGCTAGAGACCATTCCCACTTTTCAAATTAGTGTCTTTTCAGAGCACTTTTCAAATATCAAGGGTGTATTTATGGTGAGTTTTGCATGCCCTAGATGAATGAAACTTTTTTTGTATAGTTTTGGCATAAAATTCTGCTTTTTGTCAGTAAATACATTTAGACTTTTAAATTAGTGTCTTTTTATAGATTTTTTCTATCAGTAAGTGTTGATCTAGGGTGGGTTCTACGTTCTCTAGAGAAATAAAACTTTTTTATGGAGTTCTTGGCCGATAATCCCATAGAATCTTTTATCACCATTTCGGTCTGGTTATGTTTATTATAGCAACAAAAGTCAAAATGCATAAAAATGAACTTTATTCCATATAAGGGAGGTGTCAAGACATTTTGTTACAATCTGTTACGATAGGGGTGTGGGGGGGGGTTCTTCATTCATGTATGCCATTTTCGGAAATTCACAAATGAAACAAGTAACTCGCAGAAATTGTAAAGATATTTAATATGAAATTAACTTTACGCACCGAAGAAAACTGGTGAGTGAAAAATAGAACCTGGCCAACAACCATTTTTTTTTAAAGTCAGGGATTTAGAACAAAAATCTTGTAAAAGTCAGGAAATTTATATAACTTCAGATAACTGTCAACCAGAATAAATTTGAAAATTTTCAATTTTCAATCGAACTTGTTTTATTCCGCTTATAAAAGATTCTAGGTTAAAAATGTAACAAATGTAATATTCTGGTCTTTGAATATTAATGGTCATGGAAAATGAAAAATTGGTCAGGGAAGAATCAGAGAATTTTTAAAATGAAGTTTTGCGATAAATCTGATATAAAATTCTTGTTGGTAATTTATTTTCTTTGTATTTATTTTTTTTGCAGTTGCTTCCTCCTGAAAATTATCTTTTCAGTTGTACATTTTATTATTCGTTTGAGAATACAACCGTTTTGTTAAAAAGTAAATCTTTATGCTTGGAAATTACACTATTCCGTAGGAAATTTATCTTCTGAGAAAAATTCATATTTGGTGTTGAAAAATCAATTGAAATGTTTTTTGGAAAAAAATTCAACTGTTTTTTTTTTAAATTTCTCTTTTTGCTTGACATTCGTCTGCTGTAGTAGAAATTTCATCTATCTTTTTTAAAAAGTCATCCTTTTTGGTCGAAAAATCTACTGTTTTGTTGAAAATTCACATTCTGTGTCGAAAAATAAACTCAAATCTTTTTTGAACGAAAATTCGACTATTTTTTTTTAATTCATCTTTTCTATCAAACAATTCATTCGTCTGAGTAGAAAATTCATATTTCCTTGATAATAATGTAACTGTCCGGTTAAAAATTCAATAAATTTGTTAAAAAATCATCTTTTCTGGTCCAAAAATCTACTTTTTTGTTCAAAATTCAAATATTCCGTAGAAAATGTACCTCTTCAGAAAAATTAATATTTTATGTTGAAACATCAATTTGAATACTTTTTTGATGAACTTTCAACTGAAATTTTCAATATTTATTATTCTGATTTAAAAATCATCTGTTTTAGTAGAAAATTAATTTTTTTGGATGAAAATGCAACTGTTGGATTGAAAATTAAATAATTTTTTCAGAAAGTCATACCTTTTGTGTGAAAATTCCACTGCTCTTATTGAAAATTCGTCTTTTTGTGTTGAAAATTGAGGTACATTCGTAGAAAATTTACTTCTCGTTCAAACTATGTTGTTTGAAAATTTTTTTTGAACCACTTCCTTAAGAAATTTTGTTGTTGTTGAAGATATATATTTTCAGTTGAAAATTCATTCCTTTGGTTAAAGTTTGACTATTTAGTTGAGAACTATTTTCTTAAAAATTAATTTTTTTGCTATTAATTTTTCTTGATTGCGAATTTATCTTTTAAGACTGGAAATTCAACTATTCCGTTGACAATTCAATTGTTTTCTAGAGAATATAATTATTTTGTAGAAAATGTAAATATTTTCTTGAGAAGTCATCTTTTATCGTAGAAAAGTCACTTCTTTGTTCAAAATAAATCAATTTGAGAATCTTCAATTTGTGTATGAATCTTAATCGTATTTGGATGTTAATGGTCAAGGAAAAAAAATTGAATTTTGAAAATGAAGTTTTCACCCTGCAAAGCATGTATTATCTTGAATACAACCAATTTCCACTAGTTTCAAGTCCCATATCTTATTATTTCTGGAAACCATAATTACGT
>CAKNXH010000513.1:55116-79673 GCA_932178445.1 Andricus quercusramuli | reverse complement strand
CGGGGCGGAGGGAAGGGGGGTTTGGAGATGGTTAATTTTACGTTATCTAATTTAAGTACGGCCCCTAACTTGTTTCTTTTTCGGGACATACTTGAATTTGATTCTATAAAGCATGGAACAGTTGATTTCGACTTTTCAAACAACAAAATTTTGAGTTTCTTGTGAACATTGCAAACATCAATCTCATCTTATTTGTAGTGTTTTGTGGACTAGAATCTTCTCCTCATCGTTGGTTCCTGACCTGGAATTCCTGACCTTTGAAACACTGATAATTAATAGTTGTTACTCCCATATTTATGATGAAATCAACCCAATTTCATAGCTGTTATGGATAAAGCCATACCGGATGTGTGTTTTGATCATCTAATTTTTGTTCATTTAACTTTTTAATCATTCAATTTGAAGTTTAGTAATTATGAAGACTAGGCAAACAAAGCAAATCGAGTCGGGTAAACCATACATCCCAGCAGTATTTCTCAAATCAAATTTCAAAAATAACTTCCTCAGACAAATACTAAACAGAATTACACATTTAATATAGGAGTAATACATATATTTCAGTGTTGTACCTCAAATATAAATGATATTCATTTATCATACAGATTAATGAATTCCTCATTTTTTATCATCACACAAAAAACCGGTGTATCAAAACGTTGCAAACAGTTGACAACCAAATTAGGTAATAAATCAAAAGTACCCATTGTGCAAGGTTTTGATGCAATTTTCCAGCTCAATTTGATACTCGGGCATTTTTTCTATCGGGGGCACATATCGTGTCCTAATTATATCCATACATTTTTCAACCAACAAGTATATGGTTTAAGGAAACCGAATAAATTCTATTAATGCACCTGACATAGGAGTTAGGATAAGAAAATTCACCTTCCCAATTAAAAGTTTCATTTCAATGAATAGTAAACTTCGATGAATTTAATAAACTAATACATAGATGATCCCGGTATTTCAAGAATCAGTAAATTCTCCTCCCGATTCAGTCGAAGATACTGCAATGTTCTCATAACTAGCGTCTCATTTAAGATTCTGAGACCCTCTTTAGATTCGAAGGAGAAACATTTTATTCATAGGTTGGGTATTGAGACGTCTTTCATAGAGCCTCACAACATTTCTCTTGAAATTCCTCGTATCCGAAACCAATCCCTCGGGGCTCGGTCTTGCTTTTGAAGTCATCCATCCATAGCGGTGGTGTTTCTGCTCGAAAGCATCAACGAGAGTGTTTGCGGGGACAGAGCTGTAAATACGTGTGGCTGCTACACACCATGCCCGAAATACCGTACATATGTGGTAAAGCGTTGCCTAATGAGATCGTTGGTTTTCCGGATATCCTATTCGCAGCACTAGCTTAACCAGGAAACTAGATATCTCATTGGCGGAGTATCTCGTCTGTATCATTCCTCTAGATAGTTCGAAAACCTCAGAGAACAAACAACCCCTCCAAGGTAGACCCATAACTCAATAACTGTAGACCAGAACATTGTTTGCCTTTGATGAGATACGACATCGATTTTATGTGACACTTTCTTTTCATTCATAATCCAGCAGATGAAGCGATTCAAGGAATTGAGATCGTCATGAACATATCCTTGACAAATGAGAACTTTGTTATTATCATTTTGTTGGTGCTGCATCTTATTTTCTATTTCAGAGTCAAGAATTGAAGACTCAATTTTTAAAAGAAAGGGTTTTAAAAATGAGAAACGCTCAAATATTTTCAGGAAGGGACAATGAAACCATTTAAATGGTGTTGCTATTGTGACTTCATTCAATGAATCCCTCACAAAAAGCGAAGAAGAGAAGCAACTAATTTTTCGAAATTTATAAAGGATTCTCGAAAATGGTTACCAGATGCAAGAAAAAAAAGGTTGAACGTTTTAAAATGGAATCAGAAATTGTGGAAGCTTAACCTCTGGAGCCACATGAGCCGTATTTTATAAAGAGCAATTAAAAATAGAACATTCAAGAATGCGAAACATACTCTGTTAAGAATGTTTTTATTGTTGAATGTTACTCAAACATATATATTTTATCACTTCCGAAATACTAAATTTAGAGAAAATTTGTCATAAGAGAAAAGTGTGCAAATTCATAAGAGGAATATCACTCTATTGGTGAATTTGATGAAAAAAGTTTGATTTTGCGTATTATACACATTGTAGATCCTATGAAAGTATTCAAATAAAAAATGCCATAAGCTTTTTCTTTAAATAGAGAAGAAAGAAAGAAATGAAATCTAAATTTCGAAAATCTCTAATTCATTTTTGATCTACATTTTTGAAGGCTAAATGTTTTTCACTCAAACGATGCTTATCATCGGTGGAAAGGTTAGGCTAAAGTCCATGGAAACTACAGTGGAACACAATTTTTTATTTCATTTCAAAGATTTGAAATTACTAGGTAGTTGTGGAATAATGCCCCACACATTGAAGAGCTTTCAATTGTTAGCTTTACATAAAATTATTAAGATTCTGATACATTTATAAATTAGAAATTTTTCCTGAATTTTCAATTCTTCAAATTTAGAAGACTTCTGATGCTTTGATTTTGTAGTAAGGTATTTCAAACTGAAATCATTTTTTTTCAGGTTTGGAAGTTTTACTTTTATTATTTTAATAACCTAGAAAAATATTTGTTAATCGGAAAAACTTGATCGAACTCAAAAGTTGGGCAAACTGTAGACCTATTTGTACTGGATGGTAATAAAAAAAAATTGTCTTTGGAACGTATTACCAAGGGATAGGGTAAACAGTGATGATCTAAAATAAATTTGACTTCTTCTAAACTGAGGGTTCTTTTTTTTCTTTCTTCATTGAAAAGAAAGCTCAAGTTTTTTCGAAAAATACCCTCATATAAAAAATGAAATTTTATTATTTCTTCACGTGAAAATAAGCACTCGGTACGTTTGGTGTGGATACTATCTTCTTATATGATTTATGTCTTGTTTAGTATCAATTCAAAAGATGTTGTTTTCAGTACAGTTATTGGAATTGAAAGAGTCATAAATCGTTGAAAAAGTTACTGTCCCCATAAAACGCGCCGTATGCTCATTTTTACGAATAAATAATAATATTACCATGTTTGGTGCTGAAGGCATTCAAAAGAAAATACTCATTGAAAAAAATTCATAATTAATGGAAAGGCTCTGATAAACCGTATCAAAAATTTATTGGACAACATTTCCTTGAACTGATATTAACGGAGTTATAAATTACCAAATTAGATGGTAGTTGAAAAATGATTTCAATTTTTTTTCAAAGTTTAATTGTGAATACTTTAATTCCAGAAGAGATATGATGCTTTGAATGCTTTAATTTTGTAGTTATAATATAAATTTAAAATTCATGGATGTTTGAATACCTTAGTCTATTTTAATGATCCTGAAAAATCTTTGCTAACCACAAAATGAACAGAAATTTGTTTCTAAAGGCCACCGTGAAATATTTTATGTATTATGACTGCTAGTTATCATGATTGCTAGTTAAATAATAAAAGTCAGAATTAAATTTTTTAAATGTCCTTCATTTAATTCTGGATCAAAAATACAAATGACAAAAATAAAAGTAGAAAAGGGACTTGAAAAATTTCAGATCCGTTGATCTTATAATTACTTAAGGGTTGTTTTTTATTTCTATATTTTCACCCTCCGCAAAAGCATGGGATTTGGGTAGCTTCTGGAAATGGATGTCAGTCTTGAGATGGATGTTTCACTTAGCCCTTCAATTTATTTCCTCATAATTTTCAACTTTGCATTCAGCAGTATAGTCATTATTTATTTTTTTCCTTCAACTGACTTTATTTGACAATAAATATAAATAAATAATATTTTTGCAACTAAAAATTTTTCAACTGATTTTTAACTGAAAATTTTTAAACTAATTTTAAACAATTTTTTTCCTTTAACTGACTTCATTTGATAATGAATATAAATGAATAATATTTTTCCAAATTAAAATCCGAAATACATTTCATATTTTATAATATAGGATGTTTGGTTTGTGCTGTAGAACAATTTATATGAAAACTTTCGAATTTTTTTCTTTTTCTTTACGTTGAAGGCTCATAATTTTGGTTGAAAATTTATTTTTTCAGTCAAAGATTCATAATTATGATTAACAATTTATTTCTTAGGTTAAAAATTAATTTCTTCAACTGACAATTCAATTATTCTGATTTGAGATAAAAATTTATCTCTTCCAGTTGAAAAGTAGACTATTCATTTGAAAATTGATGTACTTTGTTAAAAATTCGTATTTCTTTCTAGAAAAATTAATTGACTTGATTAGAAACTTAACTATTTCGTTAAAAATTTGGGTAATTTCTTGAAAATTCGTCTTAAATTCGGTTAAAAATTAAATTTCCTAAAAATTTGTCTGGAAATCGGTTAGAAGTTAAACTGTTCTGGTGAAGCATTTAAGTTTTTTTTAATTTTTCTAATTCGGTTGAACTTTATTGTTTTTGATTCAAAATTGAACTCTTTTTTTGTTTGAATATTAAATATTACATTTTTTGTTGAAAATTCATCTTCTCAGGATGCAAATTTGATTTTTTATTTGAAAGTTGAAGAAATAATCGGTTGTAAGTTAACTTTCTGATTGAAAATTGATATTTTCTGATTAAGGATTCAACGTTTCATAGAAAACTCGTCTTCTTGGTTGGGAAATTTTACAATTTGGTTAAAAATATACCTTTTTTCAATAAAAAATCACTTTATTCAACTAAAAATTGTTACTTTACCATTTTTGGTTGCAAATTGATTTTTTTTCAGTTAAAAAATTCAACTGTTTGGTTGAAAATTTAGGAAATTTCTTGAAAATTCGTTTTTTATATCAAAAACTAATCGCCCTGATTCAAAATTTCAACTAATGAGTTAAAAACTTAGGTATTTTTGAAGATTCGTATTTTTGAATTGACTTACAAATCTGACAGTTTTGTGGAAAATTTGCCTATCTTGTTGAGAATACGCTTTCTTCTGGTCAACAATCACTTTTTTTAACTGAAGATTTTACTTTATGGTGAAAAATTAAACTGCTCGATTTGAAAATAAGTTTTGTTGCTAAAAATGTAACTGTTGTGTAAAAATTTTGTCTTTTGCGTTTAAAAATTCAACAATATGGTGGCAAATTTAACTATTTTGTTGAGAATATGCCTTATTTCAATCAAAAATCAATTTTTTAAGCTGAAATTCAACTTTCCTACATAAGTTAACCTTCTTGATTCAAATTTTAACCATTTGTTTGAAAACTTATGTATTTTGTTGAAAATTTTGTTTTTAATTTAAAAATTTATCAATTCTGTGAAAAATTTAAGGATTTTTTTTTAGAATGCGCCTTCCTTTCTTCGAGAATCTCTTTTTAAACTGAAATTTTTTACCTTTGGTAGAAAATTTAACAGTTTCATCCGAAAATAACATTCTTGTTAATAATTCATACTTGCAGGTGAAAAGTTCAACCGTTCTGTAAAAAATCGTCTTTTTGGTTCAAAAATTCCACAACATGGTGGAAAATTTAACTATTTTGTTCAAAAAACGCCTTTTTTGGTCGTACATAATTTTTTCTGACTGCAAATTTATCTTTTCCATTGTTGGTTGAAATTTTATGTTTTTTTCAGTAAAAAAATTCAACTACTTGGTTTTTTAAATTGGGGAAATTTCTTGAAAATTCGTCTCTTTGAGTAGAAAATGTTTTCTCCTTGGTTGAAAATACAACTGTTTGATAAAAAATGTATGTACTTTGTTAAGAATTCGTCTTTTTTGGTACCTAAACTTAATCTCCTTTTTTTCGAAAATTCATCTTTTCGTTTAAAATTTTAACTATCTGGTTGAAAATACACCTTTTTGAAAGAAAGTTCGTCTTTTTGGGTTGAAATTTGATGGATGAACTTATTTTCCTTTGTTGACTGAAAGCTCCTATTTTATTGCAACTTCGTCTTTCTTATTCAAAAATTTATCTCATTTGCCGAAATTTCATCTGTTTTTCGTTTCAAATCCAACTTTTTGTTTAAAAATTAATAAATTTCCAATCAAAACAACAGTTTTTGATTTGAAATAAGGAATTTTTTCTCGCTTAAAATATCAACCAATAAAAAAATAATTAATTTAATTTAATTAATCGTTAAGACACTATATGTGCTCATAGATAAAAAAAAATTATTTTTCATTTATTTGTGCTCATGATTATTGATTATCCACTGTAGGTTGCATAATCCACTGTAGAGTTTCCCCTATTTATTTGAAAAATTCATATCTAATTTTTCAAGGAATCGTCAAAGAATAACAGAAAATTCTTAACGTCTTTTAAGACTAGATGGAGATATGAATTAAACATTATTTTTAATTAACTTTCTTCTGAAAAAAGATCTTCACCTTTCACTCCGCTGGGAATCGAACCTCAGAACTTCCGATTGCCGCTCGGGTGCTTTCCCATTGAGCTACTATAGAGATCAAGAGAAGAACCTTTTTTCAGAGAATAGACGCATTATTTTGCCAGGTGTTAAATCAAAATTTTCAAGGAATCTGTATTATCTCCATCTAGTCTGAAAAGACGTTAAAAAGTTTCCGTTATTCTCGGACGATAATATAGATTTCTTGCAAAATCTGATTCACGACCTGGCAAAATAATAGGTGTATTTTCTGAAAAAAGTTTCTTCTCTCGCTCTCTCTAATAGCTTAATTGGGAAAACACCCGACCGGCAATCGGAAGTTCTGAGGTTCGATTCCCAGCGGAGTGAAAGGAGAAGATATTTTTTCTAGAAAAAAATTAATTAAATTCATACCTAATTATAATATCCTTGTGCCAAACTCAAGTCTTACGGTACTCTTGAAATACTTAAGAACCCACAAAATTTTGCATCCTAAGTTAGGAGTGCAATTTCCACATAGTATTGAAATCTTGGCAACTTGGCTAAGTTCTGAAACAAAGGAAGCGGAACTATTCATCTGTAGGAGAAACTGGAGTTCAAGAGGGACCGGAAAATTGACTAAAGCTTGTGTTTTGTCCGGTCCGCGTCCGTTTGATTAGCATAGGCCCGGAGTCCATAAGCTGGGTAGAGTCGACCTTTCGAGGGAATTTAGTAGATTTAGCGGCGCATCTTAACTGCATTGTCTTCACCCGGAAGACATCCCTTTTGACGGAATCTGAGAATCCTGTCGAGTGAAAGCACACTGATTCCTTAGCAGAATAGAACCTTAATAGAACCATCATAGAAACTTAATAGAACCGTGAAATCGAGTCACACTCTCCAACAAAAGCGTAGTTTACTTCCTTTTCTTAGATTCTCATTTTCGTCAAATCTGATAACATTTTCCGGTTAATCGTCCCATAATAATTGGAAATGATTCTCCACCTTTGCTAGAATTTTTCCTTCATATTGCAAAATAGGGTGAGTGAGCAGGTAGGGAGGTTTCTGTATAAAGAGCCCTACCTTACCGACTTCGATACTGTTCCGCAACTAAAGTGGTTCATGTCCAGGCAGAATTTCTAGAACGTTCTGGATGGCTTCATACAATGATATTGCACAATTGTTGAATAAAATTTTGCGAAGACGATTCGAAGGTTATTTATTATCGCATTTAAGAATTTAACGTAATTTTTAAAATTTAATTTATTCAGAAAAGTAATTGAAAATTAGTGAAAGGATTTTTTTGCTGAATCGATCGTTACTATCTCCGATGATAATACAGATTCCTAGTTAAAATTGATTTGTATATAACATCTTGCAAAATTAAGCATATTTCAGAAAAAGGAATCTTCCTCTGATCTCTTTCTAGCTCAATGGTTAGATCACCTAACCGAAAATCAGTTGATCTGGTGTTCGAATCCCAGCGGATTGAAAGCAGAAGATCTTTTTTCTGAATAAATTTAATTTTAATTACAAAAATTTTCAATTTATATTTCCATATAGTCTGCGATGATATTCAAAATTCTGTGTATAAGAGGATATAACTTTGATCGATATTGTAGATTTCCATTTTTACAATGTGTGTGAAAAGATTTTTCTTTGAATCGATCGTTACCATCTCCGATGATAATATAGATTTCTATTGTAAAAATTGATTTGTATATAACATCTTGCAAAAGAAAGCGTATTTCAGAAAAAGGATTCTTCCTCTGATCTCTCTGTAGCTCAATGGTTAGAGCACCTGACCGAAAATCAGTTGATCTGGTGTTCGAATCCCAGCGGATTGGAAGGAGAAGATCTTTTTTCTGAATAATTTTAATTCAAAAATGGGAATCTGCATTATCTTCAGAGATGGTAATTGTCGATCACTAGAGAAATCTTTACACGTCGGTGCAACTGGAATTCTATAATATCGATCAAGGGTATCTCCTCAATACAGGGAATATTTTCGTCTTTATAGACTAGATAGAGTCCTGAATTGAATATTAAGATTAAAATTTTACTCGAAAAAAATATCTCACTTATCTCGCTCCGCTGGGATTCGAACTCCAGCGTATTTCGAAAAAAGAATTTTCCTTCCGATCTCTCCAGTAGCTTAGGGGTTAGAGCACCTGGCCGGGAATCAGTTGATCTGGTGTTCGAATCCCAGCGGATTGAAAGCAGAAGATCTTTTTTCTGAATAAATTTAATTACAAAAATTTTCAATTTATATCTCCATCTAGTCTGTGATGACGTTAAAAATTTTCTTTCTGAGAGGATATAACTTTGATCGGTATTGTGGATTTCCACTTTCACAGTGTGTGTGAAAGGATTTTTCTTTGAATCGATCGTTAGCATCTCCGATGATAATACAGATTCCTAGTAAAAATTCATTTTACGTAAACACTTCCAATGTTATATTTTGATTTGTCTCTGCATTTTCTACTGCGTTATTCAGTTATGGAAAAACGGAGATAAATCAAAATATAACTTCCAATTCAAAAAGAATGATTTTTTCATTCCAAAAAGACGATTTTTCAACAAAGCTGTTGAATTTTTGAATGAAGATGAATTTTTGTTGAAAGTCGAATTTTTAGCAAAATAATTAAATTTTCAACAAAACAGTGCAATTTTCAACCACATAGTTGAATTAAAAAAATGATCAACAGTTGCTTCACTAACAAAAATTTTAACTTTCAAGTAGAAAGGGAGGAATTTTCAATAAATCGGATGAATTTTCAACATATTATTAACTTTTAAACAAAGTACTTCAATTTTCAACTGGAATGATGAACCTTCAGCATAAAAAGCTGAATTTTCATCAAAGAAGTTTAATCAAGCAGTTGAATTTTCAATTAAACCAGATAAATTCTCAACCAAAAATATAATGAGTGATGTTTCAACCAAACAAGATTTTAAGTTTAAATGAAAAACGGTCGAATTTAACCAAAAAGATCAACTCTTCACGCCAAATGTAAGAGTTGTTTTTTAAACCACAAAATATTTTAATTTGAAATAAAAAACCGTCAAATACTACCAAAAAGGACCAATGTTAAGGAAATAGTTCAAACCGATAATAAAATAGTTGAAATTTCAGCTGGGAAAATTAATTAAAAAAAAAAACACTATTTTTGAACAAAATAGTTAAATTTTCAATCAAAGAGATTGATCTTCAACTAATCGAATAAGTTGATGGTTTGGAAACCAGAACCGACGGAGCGCTTGGCCAGTAGATAGGGGAGGGGACAACGTGTAGTGAAGGAGGTGGAAGAGTAGACGAGGCGACCAATAAGTCATCGCCTCGTTCACCTCGTTCACCACGTTTCATCCCCTCTCCTGCCTACTGGCCAAGCGCTCCGTCGGTTCTGCTTTCAGAGCAGAAAATTTTTAACAAATTCTGTAAATTCTCAACCAAGAAATGAAATAAATAATATTCACTTTTTTTTACAGACGATTTTATGACAAAATACATAAATTTTCGACCAAATTGTTGAATTTGTAACTAAAAACGATCAATTTGTAACCAATAATAGAATAGTTCAATTTTCAGTTGACAAAATTATTTCCAACAAAGAAAAATCAATTTTCCAGCATAATAGTTTAATCTTCAAGCACTAAGATTAGTTCTTAGCAAAGTCGTTTCACTTTCAACCGAGTAGTTGAATTTTTTAGTATATATTGTATAATTTATATTATATAATTGTCAGTTAAAATGCTTCTGTTGAAAGAATTAATCATTTTCATTTTTTCTAGCATCACAAAAAAATTTTATCTACATTTATATTTTGCATATGTGATGTCATATTTCATGTTTGCTTCTACGAAAAGAGTTTCCAAAAAATAGTCAAATTGTCAACTAAAGTGATGAATCTTCAACCAAGAAAATTAATTTTCAAGAAAGTAGTTCAGATAATAACGATTTATTTTAATTTTCAACCAAAAAGCTAAATTCTCGACAAAAACTGTAATAGTTGATATTTCAACCAAAAGCAATTTTAATTTAAGCTAAAAATATTAGAATTCTACCAAAAAGACGAATTTCCAACAAAATAGTGGAATTACAACCTCAACAAATTAATTTCCGAGCAAACAGTTGAAGTATTAACTAAAAAGATGAATTTTCAAATATGAATTGAATAGTTAAATTTTCAGATAACAACATTTATTTTTGTAAAAAAAAATGAAAACATTGAATTTTCAACGAAAGAGATTAATTTGAACTAAAAAGATAATTATTCAACCAGAAAAATGATTTTAAAGAAATAAGTACTACTTTGAACCTAGTAGTTGAATCTTCAGCTAAAACAGATTAATTTTCAACCTCACAGTTAAATTTTCAACCAAAAGAGATGAGATTTCTACAAAAAGAGAAAAATTTTCAAGGACTAAAAAATCTTGAATCATAAGATTCCCGTGATTAGAAAATTTTTCAAAAAGAAACTATTCGAAATATCAAATGATTGGTATGTCCACATAGGAGAAAGAGGGCTTCACCATGTAAAGACGCATCAGGATTACTGCCGTTATAGAACGTTGGCGGGGAAATAAAAAGATTTATTTCTGCCGATGTCTGGTATAAGCACGGCCCTTTGAAGATTAACGACCGTACAGTACTGACGACCGTTTACGTTCTGGTCCATCTTCTCTCTCACTTTCTCTATTATTTTCTATCACTCTCTTACTTCTTCCTTCACTCTCTCCCACCCTCTCACTCCCTTTCTCAACCCTCTCACTCCCTCTCCTAACCTTCTCACTCTCTCTCCCAACCCTCTCACTCTCTCTCCCACCCTCTTACTCTCTCTCCCAACCCTCTCACTCTCTCTCCCGCCCTCTCACTCTCTCTTACCCCTCTTTCTCTCTCTCTCTTCTTCTGTTACTTTTCCTTTTACTCTCTCTCTCCTCTCTTCTCTCATCTCTATCTTTCTCGTAAAGTACCACATTCGCTTGAATTCAGCATCGGCCATTCCAGTGGAAAACGCAGTTATCTTTCCTGCCGTAGGACGCGGGGTGGAAAACGCGAAGAGGGAGGCTGGAAGACAAGGCAAGGCTGACAGAAATAAAGAACCCAGGAATAGTGGTGAAAAAAGGGGAAAAGAAGGGCGACAAAACCAGGAGCCATTGTCTAGAAGTCTGTACGCATTCAACGCTCGCGTACCTGCTTTGTACTTTTTTAGTCTTTCTTCTCTCAACCACGAAGGTGGTTCTTCCTCCTTAGACCGGACTGAAGCCATGACAAAACTTTAATATTAAAGGTACACTGAGCTAATATTCTGGAAAAAGAATTTAAATTTTATGAAATTGAATCTTGAACAATAGTAGGAGGATTTTTGTGTCAGGGAAAGCCTGGAAATCAGGGAAAAGTCAGTGATTTTGAAAAGAATTTCTCACAAGTTAGGGAATTTCTATAGAAGGCACTTTAAATAACTGTCAAGGATAACAAATTTGAAGCTTTTACATTTTAATTTAAAGGTGGTTCATTTCGTTTATAAAAGATTCTATGTTGAAAATTTTACAAGAATGAGATTCTAGTCTTTGAATACTAGTGGTTAGGGAAAATGAAAAAGTGGTCAGCGAAAAATAAAGGAATTTTGAAATTTCAGTCTTGCACCCACCCTGATATCGAATATTTTTATGATTGATTGACTCATTAAATATATATATATATATATATCAAAATTTAATATTATTTTAAATATTATTTTAAATATTTATTTTAAATTTATTATTTTTCAATATTATTTGAATTAAATATTTAAAAAATATTAAATATTTAACGGCTTGGTTGAGAATTTACAAAATTTGTTAAAAATGACGGCTCGGAGAGCAGAACCGACGGAGCGCTTGGCCGGTAGCAGGAGAGGGGATGAAACTTGGTGAACGAGGTAAACGAGGCGACAAATTATTGGTCGCCTCGTCCACTTGTCCACCTCCTTCACTACACGTAATCCCCTCTCCAGCCTAGTGACCAAGCGCTCCGTCGGTTCTGCTTTCCGGGCCATTAATTAATTTTATTAGTTAATGAACCATCTCTTTGATTGACAATTTAACTATTTGGTTGAAAAATAGTGTTTTTTTTTCTGTATACATTTTTTCAAATAAAATTTTAACTATTGTATCATTGGCTAAATATTTATCTCTTTTCTTTTGTATTTGTTTTCTCCTTGCGACTACATTTTCAGTTAGAATTTGTATAATCTTGTTAAAAGTCCATCAATTTTATTAAAAAGTCATACTTCTTGGTTGAAAATTCAACTATTTGGTTGAAAATTTGTCCATTTAAGATAAAAATTCAACTATTTTGGTAGAAAATCAACTATTCTGTTGTAAATTTGTCTTTTTGGTAGAATTGAACTGTTTTTAATATAAAATTAAAATCTCTTTTGATTGTAAATTCAATTACTCAGTAGAATATTTGACTACTTGTTGAAAACTCTTTTTTTTCAATTTAATTTTTAACTGAAATTTTAACTATTCCATTCAAAGATTTCTCATTTTATTTGAAAATTCAACTATTTGGTTTACAGTTGAACTACTTTGTTAAACATTTATTTTTTTTTGTACAAGATTAATCTCTTTCGTTGAAAATTAAACTATTTTGTTGATAATTTTGTCATTGTTTTGTTTGAAATTAATTTTTCAAACTGAAAATATAATATTTTTATTTTTTGTAGCAAATTGATCTTTTCCAGTTGGAAATCTGCCTCTTTTGGCAAAAAACGAATCTTTTTTATTTGAAATTTCCTCTTTTTTCGTTAGAAATGCAACTATTTGAAAAGGAATTAACTTTTTAGTTCATAATTCATGTCTTTGGTTGAAAATTGGACTATTCTGTAGAAAATTGTTTTTTTGTATCATGTTTTCCAATGAACATTTGTGTTTGACTTTTTTGTTTGAAAATTTACCTTTTGAGGTGAAAGTTCAACTTTTTGTTCAAAAATTTATGCATTTTGTTAAAAATTCGTCTCTTTTGATATAAAGTTAATAATCTTAGTTTAAAATTTGTCTTTCTGCTTTTAAAATCCACCTCTTTCGCAGAAATTTCAGCTTTTTTGTTGATATATAATATTAATTACAGAATACATATTTCATTCATTGAAAATTCGATTATTTTGTTGAAGATTCAACTCTTTGGTTGAAAATTTAACTATTTTGTGGGAAATAATTTTTTCAATTTTTTTAATTATGAGCTATTGCATTTTTCGTTGCGAATGCATCTTCGAAAAAATTGTCTTTTTTGCTTGAATATTCAAATTTTTGGTTGCAAATACATCTTTGTAGGTTGAAAATTCATTTTTGTAGGTTAAAAATTTTAATCTTTGGTAAAAAGTTGAACTATTCTGTCGAAAGTTCGTCGATTTTTCTTTAACGTTCAACTAAGTATTTGAAACTGCAACTTTTAGATTAAAAATTATTTGGTTTTTGTGAAAATTCAATCATTTGGTAAAAAATTTAATTATTTTGTTAAATAGTCATCCTTTTTGGGGAAAAATTCCACTATTTTGTTGCAAATTTGTCTTTCAGGTAGAATTAAACTGTTTTTAATATGAAATAAAAATATTTTTTGGTTGAAATATCTACTACTGCATCAATGGTTGAGAATTCCTCTTTTTTTGTTTGAAAATTCAATTATTGGTGGAATATTCAACTATTTGTTTTGAACTTGTTTTTTTAGTTCAATTTTTAAATAAAATTATTACTATTCCAATTAAAGATTTTTCACTTTAGTTCAAAATTGAACTATTTGGCTGACAGTTGAACTACATTGTTAAACATTTATTTTTTGGTAGAAGATTGATCTCTACGGTTGAAAATTAAACTATTTTTCTTAAATATTTTTTTTGTTTCGCTGAAAATTAATTTTTTAAACTAAAAATATAATATTTCCATTTTTGGTAGCATATTGATCTTTTTTAGTTAAAAATTCGGCTTTTTGGCAGAAGACTAATAATTTTTCATTGAAATTTTCTCTTTCTTTGTTAGAAATGCAGCAATTTGATAAAGAATTAACTTTTCAGTTCATAATTCATGTCTTTGGTTGAAAATTGGACTATTTTGTAGAAAATTGTTTTTTTCTTCATATTCAATGTCTTTAACTGGAAATTTGAGTATTTCGTTTAAAATTCGACTTTTTTGATGGAAAGTTAATCATCTTAGTCAAAAATTCGTCGTTTTGCTTCTAAAATCCATCTATTTTGTTGAGATTTCATCTTTTTTGTTTTTTCGAATACATTTTTTTAAATATGAACTATTACATTTTTCGTTGAGAATTCATCTTCAAAAAATTTGTCTTTTTGGCTTCAATATTCAATTGTTTGGTTGAAAATTCAACTCACTGGTTAACAATTCAACTATTTTGTTGAAAATTCGTCGATTTTGCTTCAAATTTCAACTATTCATTTGAAACTGCGACTGTTAGGTTGTAAATTATTTTGTTTTTGTTGAAAATTAAATTATTTGGTTAAAAATGTAATAGTTTCGTTGAAAATTCTAGTATTTTCTTACAAAGTCATCCTTTTTGGTTAGTAATTGAAGTATTTTGTGGAAAATTTATTTATTTGGACAAGAAATTTGTCCTTCTAGATTAAAAATTTCAACTTTTTTCGTTGTTGAAAAATTTGCTCTCTTCTAAAAAATTCAATTATTTGGTCGAAGATGCAACAATTTTTGTTGAAGTTCAATATTTTTTTATTTAAAAGTGTGATCATTTGATTAAAAATTCATCTTTAAAGGTTGAAAATTCAACAATTCGGTTGAAAATTCAATTAAAAGTTATCCTTCTTGGTCGAGAATTTAACGGTTTTCTTACAAATTTGCCCTTTTGGATTGAAAATTCATCCTTTTTGGTTGGAATAAATTAATAAATTTAACACTTTCAAATTTTAATCTGGAATTTTTTAATTCCATTTGTGAAAGATTTTATGTTAAGAATGTTACTGAAGTAAAATGCTGGTCCTTGAATATTAATGTCGAGGAAAAATAAAAAATAGGACAGAGAAAAGTCAGGAAAAAATCGGGGAATTTTGAAAATAAAGTTTTGCGGCCACCCTCAGAAAGTGAGTCGGGAAAATATTCGAAAATTAAGAACAGCCCAGTCCTAAAATTCGAGATTAGTGAAATATTTTTCACAAGTTTGGCTAGTTTATCCCCTTTTCCAACTCAGCCAATTTTTAGAGATGACTGGACGCAGCCAAAACAGTAAGCTACACATTTTGTCAGAAATGCAAAACTGGATTACTTTATCGTAGAAATAAGAAGCGTCTTATTTTGAAGACTAAATTCTTTCGAGGAAAATGCTGTAAAATTTAAGAGAAGATTTGTGAACAAAGTAGAAGTGGCAATCGCAGTCCGACGTTTTGGAGTACAATACAAAGTTTCGAGCGTTGTCTGACGATAAATGTCGCTACTACTGCGCGGTGCACTCGAGGCACTACCGACCTACAAGCAAGGTCGCTTAATACGCTTGGCGTTTTAAAACCCGAGAGTGCTTTTGAAATCTTAAAATGCAGTTTTTTGACTCTACTTTTTCCTCTCTTTTAGGCGTTCTATATCATTAATTAACGTCAGGCATCACAGTCCCTATTGAATAAAATAGGGATCATTTTTTATTACCTTGCTTGTAGAAAACGAGGTTGTTCCGGAAGAGATAGCGGAATTATTGTTTTTTTTTTGTATCTTTGGACATTAAATGGAACCATTCTAAGCCGTAAAATTTTTGGTCGAGAAGTTAGGGCCTCTTAAAATATTTTTCGATTCTTTAATATCTTATGGGAACAAAATGAGGGTGTTTCACAAGAGCTGAGGGGGTAAAACTTTTTTTGTTGTCTTTGAAGAACTAATAAAACCACTTAAGGTCTTCAAATTTTAGGTTTTAATGATAGGACATCATTTTGAATTTTTTTTCTCGATTTTGTAATATCTTAGTGGTAGAAAATAAGTGTATTCCAGAAGAGCTGGGTGTATAAAACCTGCTTTGGCGTCCCTAAACAATAAATAAATGCATTTTAGGTCCTGACATTTTCCGGTTTGAAGACAGAATATTATTTTCAATTTTTTTATATTTTTTAATATCTTGGGGGTGCAAAATAAGGGTATTCTAGAAGAGCTGGGTAGATAAAACTCGGTTTGGTGTCATTTAACTATGAATAGAACCATTTGAGGTCTTGAAATTTTAGGTCTTGAAGTTAGGGCACTTATTATAATTTTTTCCGATTCATAATTATCCAAGGGGTAGAAAACGAGGGTATTTCAGAAGAGCTGGGCAAATAAATTTGTTTTTTTTGTCTTTGAACAACAAATACAAACATTTTAGGTCTGCAAATTTTAGGTCCTGTATTCAGGGCATTCATTATAATTTCTTTTTTGATTTTTTTTGTCATCTTTGGTGTAGAAACAAAGAATATTTCAAAAAAGCTGGGTGGATAAGCTTTGTTTTGGTTGTCTCCAAACAACCTAAAGGAACGTTTTTTGAACAAAATTGAATGGACGAAAAAGGATTATCTATCAATCAAGAAGAATTATTTTTCAACAAGAAAGACCAATATTCAATTAAATTGTTAAATTCTTAATCAGCAAAGATCAATTTCAATGAAAATTTTAAATATTAAACCAAAATTAGAATAGTTGTATTTTCAGCCAGGAAAATTAATTATTAAACAAAAAAATACGAAGTTTCAGCAGAATAGGTAAATTTTCGTGCAGAGAGTTTATTTTTCAACCAACAAGATCAATTTTGTTTACCAAAAATGAATTATCAACAAAAGAAATTAATTTTCAAACAACTACTTGAATTTTTGAATGAAATGTGTATCTTCAACTAAATAGTTTAATTTTCAACAGAAAAATATCAGTGTCCAACAAAGAATAAAATGGTTAAATTTGCATCGAGGGGTCGACCACTCGGATATTCCTCGTACACTCACTCAATATTCCCATATATTCTTTCAGTATTCCCAGATATTCTTCATATTCTTGATATTCTTCATATTCCCAAATATTCTTCATATTCTTTATATTCCCAAATATTCCCTCATATTCCTACATATTCCCACATATTCCGAAGTATTCCTAAATATTCACAAATATTCTGAAATATTATATTCCCCAATTTTCTGATTCTTCCCTTCCGTTCACCGATTGTATTCGTATAGCATCCTATAGCTTTTTATCTGGAACCTTTGCCGATGTTTAGTCATAGTTGAGGTCAGAGTCAGTGATGCGCAAGCGCCAATCTAGTCATGATCTTTCATTGACGTGTGATCGTATCAGTACATTAATAAAAAGGAAATTTTCGCTTTATTTTGTAAAAAGCATGCACTTATAGTGTTGCGATTTAAAATATATCTACCAGTCTGTTGATAATTTCTGTATTGGATTATATAGATTTTCGGAAACACAACCATATAATAAATAACACGTTTTAGGTTATTTTTAGGTTATGATCTAGAAAATATGAGCAATTTCATGGTAAGCTTGATAACAGATGGAAAGAAGAACAGCCAAGACAAGAATCACGGACAGAGATATACAAGTGATATCAAATTGATGGCACGCTATAATATTCCAAGTTGGAGGACCGAAAGAGTACAACTTGTTAAGGAACAATCTTCCCGGTTCACTACCATCAATAACATGTTTAAAGCGTGTTTACGCTCGTAATAAACAAATTCCAAGGGAATGTCTGATACGCTTCGACCAGTTGTCCAAGTTTCTTTCTACAAGAGGCTACCCAAAGAAAATATGGATCAGCGAAGATGGAACCAGAATCATACATCGAGCACAATATGACACAGCTACTAATCAGATCGTTGGTTTTGTTCCCAATCTTAATTCTGAAGGATTACCAAAAACTGGATCGTTTTCAGCTAATTCAGCAGCACAGACACGCAGCTATTTTGAAAAGTAATCACTAAGTAATTATGCCTATTGTATCATGGCGCAACCTTTGTGTGACAAAGCTCCTACCTTTTGCGTTGCACTATTTGGAAGCAACAACAAGTTTCAAGCTGCTGATGTGGCTAATAGATGGAAGTGGATGTCTAAGGAAGCTAAGAAATATGGTATTTCCATTTTGGGCTATTCCTCAGACGGCGATACTCGACTTTTGGGTAGTATGCAGAAATACACCTTTTCCATCGAACAATCAGGTAAGTGGTCTTCGAGGTGGCCATGTTTCAAAGCTTGCGAGTTAAGTTCCACGATTTGTGTGCGAGATCATATTCATATTGGTACCAAATTAAGAACTAGATTTTTGAAGGCTTCTATATTATTACCTTTAGGTGATTTCCTTGTTTCACCTGCGCATGTCAGAGACCTAATAAGGACAATCAGCAAAGATCAACATAATCTCTGTGAAACAGACTTGAATGGTATGGATAAAATGAATTTCAGATCAATGGAAAAGACGTATCAAGAAAATGTCGAAAATCTGTTGAATGATCATATTGCTGGAAGCACTGGTACTGCTACTTATCTAGAAATGAGCAGAGTTATCATTTCCTCTTACATGGACAAAACTTTGCGTCCAGAAAAAAGGATTTTCCTTAATTGGCGATGGATATTTTTTCTTCGATCGTGGCGAAAGTGGCTTAAAGATAATGGCTATTTACTTAAAGAAAATTTTCTGACGACCAACACTATGTGCATTGAGATAAATGGCCATACACTCATTCAAGTCAATAATGCACTCCGCGCCACACAAGAGGATTTTCTTTTTCTACCTTGGTTGTACAGCAGCCAAAGTTTTGAACAATTCTTTCGCTGTGCAAGATCCATGACTTCCACCTTGTCAACTGTTGTCAATTTCACAATGCTAGAACTCTTACACCGTATCCGTCGAATTTAGTTTCAAGCTGAAACGGAAGTTACTCTTGGTGATAAATATTCATTTCCATCTAGTCATCGCTCATCGAAGACTCAATCTGAAGAATCTAAACTATTTATATTACCAAATAATGAAAACATCGAAAAAGTAATTTCTGAAGCCAAGTCATTTGCCCTTTTTCGTGCTAAAAGTGTTGGAATGACATTTTCAGAGATTCCGGAACCTGCATTCTCTTTCGAATCTTTTGTATCTGAGCCCGATGTGGACGAAGTCGAAGGATGTTTACCAGTATTAACAGACATTAGTAATGACGAATAATTTGAAGAACAGGCTGATATCAATGTAACGGAAACTGAGTGTCAAGATGTATGCGAAGATCTATGCATAGTATCCAGTGGTGCTCTAGGAATTAAAACTTTTGAGAATGTGGATCTTTCACCTAATAGTATATACGTAAAAGTCTTGGATGGTCTTCAGGTCCCAGTGATTATAAAGCGAACAACATTATGTTATCTCTTCAATAAAGATGGCACAAAACTGAGCAGTGACCGATTACAACGAGTAAAGGCTCCTGAAGTTGAGGGATCTTTTAATACTCCATATCCGGAAAAGGCGTCAATAACGAGAGAAGAAACCGTATACGACGATGACTGGTGTGTTTTTTCAACAAGCGATACAAAATCATTTCTAATTGGGAGAGTGTTAGCTTTTAGTTATATAATAACAATAATAATATATCTTTATTAAGTTCACCGAAAAAACGATATTCTAATATTAAGAGTGTCATATTCTTACAGGCATATTCTTAGTAATATTCTTAATGAAGTAAGCGAAATTCTCAATTTAAGAGTATCTTCTAACCAAAAGACGAAATGCGCCTTCATCTGTCCAAACGTTTCTTTTGTTTTGGTCGACGTGCTCTTCGATCAGTTTTTCGAATTCGTAATAAGTGAGAAGCTCGAGGAAATGCAACCAATTCTTAGGATAAATCGCGTGTGCACATCCATCTGCTTCTCTTTACAGAAAAAGTTAGAGCGAGAAAGGTCTGATTTGACAGTGAGGTTGAATACCGTTGTACCACACCGAGACATAACCTCTCTACATTATTTATTCGTTGGCGTGTGACATCAAACTTTTCTCACCTTAACGTTCTCTGCGAAGGGAAAGAAATAGAGTTAGAGATGTGCACATGCGATTTATCCTCAGAATTGGTTGCATTTCTTCAAGCTCGTCACTTATTATACAATTACAGCGACAGATTTCGGATACAACTATATTCTTAAACTTAGTGGGGAATTCTTACAATTAGACAAGCATATATATTCTTAAGGTAAGAGGGACTCCATCGTACATTAAGAATATATTCTTGGCGCCTATTTAGGTTGCAAATATTCTTAAACTTAGTGGGAAATTATTGAAATTAGAATATCGTTTTTTCGGTGTTCGTAACAAGAAGGATATGTACATGGCAGACAGAGTTAACATAAGAACCCAAAGGGCGAGGTACAGCTTAAAGCTGTTTTCAAACCGAAATACATCGAAATACAAAAGTGGAAATACATCGAGGGAGTTGCAATATTCCAAATATTCAGCACCTGCCCAAGGACCTAAAGAAGGAAAAGGTGTAGGTTGTCAAGCTGAAAATAATTAATTACTTCAGCCTGATTTTACGTTTTTGCTTGGCTATCACAACATATCGTAACTATTCCTCGTCCTCGAGTACTAAACGGTTCTCTTATTGTTGATAAAGGACTTTTTTCAAAAATTGTATCAGTGTTTAAGGCTTTTAAAAAGAAGCGATAAGTTTACGTCATATGTGATATTAAACTGTAAGTTTAGTACATATAACATACACGTATATATAAGTAATTTAATATGCATAATTTAAATATATTCCGAAATATTCTCCCATATTCCATCATATTCCCTCATATTCTCTCATATTCTCTCATATTCCCTCATACTCCTACATATTCCTTCATATTCCCATATTCTTCATATTCTTTGTATTCTCAAATATTCCGATATATTCTCTATATTCCCGAATATTCTTTAGGGAATATATTCCTCGTACACGAAAAATCAGAGTGGTCGACCCCTCGATTTGCATTTAAAAAAATTAATTTCTAACATGAAAACGAGTTTTTGAAAATGTAGTTACATCTTTAACAAAATAATTTAATTTTCAACCAAAAAGTCGAATTTTGTATGTAACCAGATGAGTTAGGAACCCAAAATATATTGATAGACTTTCCACCAAAAAAAAATTAGCCTTCAACCAAGAATAGTTTGATTTTATTATTGGCTTCTAATCATTCAGTTCACATTTATGCGAAAAAAAATGAAAAAAGGGAAGGTTTCAAAAATAAGGAAGAAAATAAGAATCCCTGAAAAGAGAGGAAAAGAAATCTTTCGCAAAATAACATACTTTATCTATTCAATTTTCAATCAAATAGTTGAATTTTCAATTAAAAAGGATCAATTTCAAACCAAATAGTGGAATTTTGAACTAAAAAAGATGAATTTTCAACCAAAAATATGATAGTTAAATTTTCATTTGAAAAAGTTAATTTTCAACAAAATAAAACAGTTTAATTTTAATCAAAAGATAGAAATGTACAAACCAACCTGAAAACATGAATTTGAAAAAAAGTTAATTCAAAAACCAAAAATGATAACTTTTCCACGAATTGTTAAATTGTCCAGCCAAAGAGATGAATTTTCTTCAGCATAAATGAATTATTGTCAACTACAAAATCTTAATAGTCATCCAAAAATGGAATAGTTATATTTTCTGTTGAAAAATTCAGTTTTGAATTTAAAAAACGAATTTTTCGAAAAAAAAGGAAATTAAAAAAAAATAGCTATGTTTTCAAACAGAGTGATAAATTTTCAAATTGAATGATCAACGATCAACTGAAGTTGTTAAATTTTAAACCGAAAAATGGAATTTTCGTATAAAAGAGGTGAATTTTCAGTCAAAAATATATTTAAATTTTCATTTGAAAAAGTTAATTTGCACCAAAGAGAAAATAGTTTTATTTAACCAAATGAAAGAAATTTCCAAACCAACCTGAAAACACGAATTTTCGAAAAAAAAGTTAACTTAAAAACTAAAAAGGATAACTTTTTCACAAAATTGTCAAATCGTCCAGCCAAAGAGATGAACTTTCTTAAAAATACATGAAGTATTGTCAATTAAAAAATACTAATAGTCAAACAAGAATGGAATAGTTATATGTTTCGTTACAAAATTCTGTTTTTAATTTAAAAAGCGA
Organism: Andricus quercusramuli; assembly: GCA_932178445.1. NCBI lineage: Eukaryota > Metazoa > Arthropoda > Insecta > Hymenoptera > Cynipidae > Andricus > Andricus quercusramuli. Next base: position 57,182 of record CAKNXH010000513.1, on the reverse strand, counting down.
ATTTTTCGAACAAAAATAAATAAAAAAAATAGTTATATTTTTAAATAGAGTGATGAAGTTTTGAATGAAATAAACAACCATAAACCGGAGTAGTTACATTTTGAATCAAAAAGAGGAATTTTCAACTAAAAAAGATGAATTTTCAATCAAAAATATATTTAAATTTCCAATTAAAAAAGTTAATTGGCACCAAAAAAAACATTCTGATTTTAAACGAATGAGAGAAATTTACAAAACAACCTGAAAACAAGAATTAAAAAAAAAGTTAATTTAAAAACCAAAAAGGATAACTTTTTCACAAAATTGTTAAATTGTGCAGCGGAAGAGATGAATTTTCTCAGAATACATGAATTATTCTCAATTAAAGAATATCAATAGTCAAACAAAAATGGAATAGGTACATGTTCCGCTGAAAAATTCAGTTCTTAATTAAAAAAACGAATTTTTCGAAAGATAAAGAAATTTAAAAAAAAATATGTATATTTTCAAACGGAAGATAAATTTTGAAATGAAATGATCAACCGACAACTGAAATTGTTAATTTTTGAACCGAAAAGAGGAATTTTTAACCAGGATGATTAATTTTCAGATAGAAGAAAAAAGTATTTTCAACAAAGTGTTTGAATCGTCAACCAAACAGCTGCATTTTCAACCTAAAAAGATTGATGTTGAATAAATAATGAAAATATTTATGCAGGAATGATTTTTTAGTCGAAGAAATCAAAAATTTTAATTGGATTGTTCAATTTTTAATTCGAAACAAGATTTTTACAATAGAGTGAAATTTTCAAAACAAAAATATGAATTTTAATCAAAAAGTTGATTTGCAACCAAAAGTTGAATTTCCAACCAAACACTCGAATTTTATACCAAACTGCTAAAGTTTCAAGTCAAACAGATGCATTTTCTACAAAACAGTTTTCTTTTCTACCCGAAAATGTGAATTTTCCACCATAATGTTGATTTTTTCAGAAAATGAATTCTTAACTAAAAAAAAGTCCGATATTATTCAATAAAAAATCAATAATTTTCAACCAAAAATAGTTGGATTTTCCTAATGAGTTCTAAATTCAGCTCGAATTTGCGTGAGAAAAGGTGAAAAAGTGTTCTAAAGGGAAATGAGTAAAATACTGTAAATCCTGCAGAAAAAAATTAAAGTTCATTCGTCATGCTTTAAAAATATATGCTTGAAAACTGTTAGTTTTTCTCAGAAAATAAATTTAATTTTGCAGTCCACACATTTTAGCTCCAGACTACACCCTGTTCTGTATCAGTTGTTTTCTCATATTATCATCATTCATATATTCATAAAGTTTCACTTTTTACGAAGAATATGAATAAATAAAATATTTCTTGCATTAAATTCGTTTGTGTAGGACCATTTACATTAAAAAAGCTTAAGAAATATATAAATATGAATTCGGAAATTGCGCGTGCGTTTAGCATTAATTACTGATTGAATCAGTATATTTTTACCAATTATCAGTATCTGCGTTATAGCTACAGCAGTCAGTAGAATTCAGCTCAAAATCAGTTATATTTTCTAATTCTAATTTAAAGAGTGGATTTTAAAAAATTTCTAGAATTTGTTCAAAATTATGAAAAATAATTTCCGCGGATTGTAATTTTTTGATGTATATGTTACTTCAAAATATAATGATGTTAGGGTAGTGTTGTATGTCTGAGTAATATAAGTTTATGAAAAATTAATATATGTAGTTGGTAAAATTGACATACGTCAGACCAAAAAGTAGAATTAGTTGTTAAAATCCTTTATTTCTGCTGTCAACGTTTCGAAAACTAGAGCCGTTTTCCTCATCAGGGTGTGAAGTTCAGGTTACATTTGAAAGTTCATCAAACATCTTAATTAATATTTTTTTAATTTTCTTAGAACCCTATTCCTCGTCTTCATCTCTATACTTATATATAGCATTATTAATTTTAATTAATATCATTTAAATAGATAAAATATTTTTAGGTTAGAAATTGTAATTGATAAAAATTTACCTTATAAGCTTCATTTTTTGTATGAATTTTTGTTAACTTCTTTTAAAACTTAATTTGTT
>CAKNXH010000513.1:29574-54716 GCA_932178445.1 Andricus quercusramuli | reverse complement strand
GCATATGCATGATCTTACGCGTGGTGACATCAAGGGCCTTAAGCTCGTTCTTCGTCCATTGAACCACCCCAAACGAGTAGAGTAGAACCGGGACGGCAAGCATGTTAGTCGCAGATACCTTGTTCAACGCCGACAGATTGGAAGACCAAATCTGTCGAAGAAGATGCTTGTATCTGCTTCGGAGAGACTCCTTCACTGATGTTACGTCCTGAATGCGGCTTTGAGGCACGCCCAGGTATGTATAGGTCTCTCCAGTGTTAAGATGTCTAATAACACTTATATCGACAAGCTCAGGGTCCTTGGGAACGCCAGTAATCTTTCCTTTCTTCAAATGAATTTTGGCACACTTTTCCAAACCAAAGTCCATCCCAATCTCTCCTGTGTAGTTCTTGACGATATTTATAGCAGTTTGAAGTTTGCTTTTACCAGCGGCATAGATCTTCAGGTCATCCATATAAAATACATGAGTGACCTTATGCTCACGCTGATTAGTGTCGCCACAGAGGTATCCAGGAGAATTTCGTAGTGCGAGAGATAGAGGCAGAAGTGTGATGCAAAAAAGTAAAGGGCTCATACTATCCCCTTGAAAGACGCCCCTCTGGAAGGTGACCTTGTTCGTCGTCACTCGATGATTCCTAGATGAGATTGTAAATCTAGTTTTCCAAAGAGGCATCAATCTCTCTATGCATCTCACTATGTGTGGATGTACCTTCAAGCTTTCCAACAGAGAGATGATAAGTCTATGAGAGGTTGAATCGAAAGCTTTCCGGTAGTCAATCCAGGCCATTGAAAGGACGCGCTGATGGACTGTAGCGTCTTTACAAACACACCTGTCAATCAGCAGGTTCTCTCGACAGCCTGCTACACCTTTTTTCGAGCCTCGTTGTTCGTACATCTCTCGCCATACAGGCTCAATTCGTCGAACAATCCTGTTGTTTAGGACAGCTGTAAAGATCTTATACAGTGTGTTCAAACAAGTTATTGGCCTGTAATTCTCCGGTTTGGACAAGTTGCCTTTTTTCGGTAGGAGTATAGTACGTCCTAACACCAGCCACTGCGGAATGGGCGTCTCCGACTTTAAATATGAGGTGAATATGCGGGCCAAATGTTGGTGGATAGAAGTAAACTTCTTCCACCAAAAGTTCTTGATGCAATCTGGTCCAGCACCGGAAAAGTTCTTCGTGCCTCTAAGTGCTTTTTTCACCTCTTCGGCAGTGACTGATGGGCACTCCTCATCAGATTTTATGAGGTTGTCGCAAAACTCCTTGAAGCGGATGATATTGTCAGTATCTTCTTTCAACTCTAGTGTTTTCGGGATCTTGTACACCTCTCTCCAAAAAGTCTCTACCTCCTTGGGCTTGGGTGGATTTTTTACAAAAACAGGGGGATCACTGAAGAGGCGTGATGGGTCAGCAAGAAACTGTTGATTCTCCCTGATCCATCTCTCCCTCTTCTGTATCCTCCTCCTTGCGTCAGATAACAGCCTTATTTTGTCAACAATATGCTGCTTGATTGTCAGCAGCTTTGACTTGTTCAGTGTGTGATTCAAGGTCCTTAGTTCTTGGGCGAACTTTCGAACCCTTTCCGTGAACGGTTTACCAGATGTTATGTAGTCAATCACACATTGAACACGGGACGCATTCTGTCTTGCCCATCCAATTTTCTTGTTCAGTTGATGCAAGCGTCTTTTGGTCTTTTGATCCATCGTCGGTTTCAGCCTTCGATTTGAATCAGCCAAAGCTCTCGCAGCACCATAAACTGAGCAATTGATGGTCCAGAGGTCGGAATCTTGCGAGATATCTCGACGAAGGGAGGTATCCATTTCAGCCAGATCTTGGGGCTTAGGAGGAACTTGCATGTTGATGTTCCTCCTTGTACTGAAATTGCGATCATCTTCCAGAAGGTGCCTGGTTTCTGCGGTTGGTCTTAATGTCGTTTCATCTTCGTCTGCAGCTTGTTCAAGCAGCGGTTGAGGAAGCGCTCCGCGTACATATCCATTTTTCCGGAGGTAGTCGGCTTGATTTCGCAAAGACTGATGCGAAACGTGTTGAAGCTCTGGGTGTTTCTCGCACCACAGAGTATGCATACGTGCCATAAAGCCTCCGCGAACAGGGATAATACTGGCATCGTAGCAGTCTAGCACGTCATTCTTAAGTTGATCCGTCCACTCAATGTGGGCGTTTCGCCGGTTCGTCGTCGTGTTTCCATCTAAATTATTTTCAGCACCCCGAACTCTAGCATGATCGGCATTGTTTGCCGATCCATTGTCGGGTGCTCTGCGCGTTCGATCGTTTTGAACCGCATCTACAACATTTTGGTGGTTTGTTGGTTTCATTGTTGTTCCCACGAGCAGCTAGGGAAAGGGTTTGTCAATCCTTGTAGAGCCCCGCATGCAAGGATAAGGCTGTACTCTGAGACGTCGCCCGGTATCCCAGAGTCACCGTTAAAGACACCTCACCCAGGTGCCATGCAGCTTTCGGCACGGTTCTCACACCTTCGCTTAGGGGTTATTCCTTCGGGACCATCCCTGGACAATTGTCCGCGACTGCTTATTAATTATTGTAACCATATTCAGCAGAAACCCTTGGTACGGGGACCCTCCATCCGCAACCCGAGGACGCGTTCGGTGGCTTTGTCATAAGCCCTCCGGTTCTATTCCAAGGGAATAGAAACCGAAACGAATATATATATATATATATATATACAAACATTTTAGAAGTGCAATTAAATAATTCAAAACATAATTTAAAAGAAAAACAAAGATTGGTTAAAAAACTACATTATTTAAAAATTAAAAGTAAAGTTCAAGTACCTTTTAATATAAATAAACATAAATATACAGATAACTGTGAAGCTAAAGATCATTGGATAATAAATTTTAGTAATGTTGATATTCCAGACAATTTTAATGACCTTTCAAGGTTAGGGAATAAATTTAGTTCCTCATTTTTAACAAACAAAAGTAAAATAATTATGAATATGGTTAAAGATATAGAGTTAAATATCAGGTTAATTAAAAATATTCAAGATCGTGATTTATTAAGACATAGAATAATTAATACTGCACATAATTTTTTACAGAATAATAAAATTACAGAGGTTGATAGAATTTCAGCACAAAACATTAAGAAAACACAAACATTTATTAAAGCTAATAAAGAATTACTAATAACTGATGCAGATAAAAGTAACATTACACTAATACTAAAAAAGGAATCTTATAATAATAAAATGCAAGAATTATTAAATGACACAAAAACTTATGAAAAATTAAATGAAACCCCTGAAAAGGAATTGAAAAATAGAACATTTAAATTGTTAAATTCGTGGAGAATTAATGGATATTTAGGTAAATAATTATTTCGAAAAGATATTTTAGTTCATGATACTAACATTCCTAGAATTTATGGGTTACCTAAAGTTCATAAAGATAATTGTCCACTTCGACCTGTAGTTTCATTAATAAACTCACATACTTATAAAAAGGCTGATATTTTTAATAATATTCTTAAAAAAGCATTAATAGTACCAAGATATCAAGTAAAAAATTCTTTCGAATTTAAAAATAAAATAATTAATAAAACGATTCCTCTTGATCATATCATGGTTTCATTAGATGTTTCTTCATTATTCACAAATGTACCACTTGATTTAGTTATCAATAGTATATTAACTAGATGGATTTATATAAAAAACTGTACAGAGTAACCTATCAAAAAATTTGAAGAAGGAATACAATTTTTAATGGAACAAACAGTATTTAAATTCAATAACAATTTTTACAGACAAATTTTTGGAACACCTATGGGTTCTCCTATTTCTCCAACATTAGCTGATTCAGTTATGCAAGATTTAGAATCAAATGCAATAAAAAATGCAAATTTTTCTTTACACACATATTTCAGATACGTTGATGATACGTTCATTATATTACCTAAAGATAAACTACCATACGTTTTAAATCATTTAATTCTTATCATCCAAGGCTTAAATTTACACATGAAATTGAAAGTAATGATTCTATTTCGTTTTTAAATGTTAAAGTTATAAAAACTGATTCAGGTAATATCATCACTGATTGGTTCCGTAAAAATACTTATTCCGGCAGATATTTAAATTTTCTTTCAAACCATCCAATACAACATAAAATTTTAATTGTAAAAAATCTCATTGATACAGCTTTAAAATTATCAGATAGATATTTCACAGTTCAAATATAGAATTTATTTTAAAAACTTTATATTTAAATAATTACCCAACAGAATTTCTTCAAACACATGTTAATAATAAAATCTAAACAGCCACATATTCTTTTTCCAACCAAAATAATATAAAAATAGTTAGAAATTAAAATAATTTTAAATGATTTTAATATTGCAGGAAATTTTCTAATTGATTCCAAACTTGATAAATTCATAAAATTAGGAAAAGATTTATTAGACAATTTGCAACTCACTGATTTAGTATATAAAATTCAATGTTTGAATTGTGAAAAATGTTATGTGGGTCAAACCAGTAGATTACTTGCTACAAGAATAAAAGAACATCATGATAATTTTAGACAAAATCCTAAAAACCATGAAGTCATAGCAAAACATAATGCTACATATATTCATAGAGGTGAAGACGAGGAATAGGATTCTAAAAAACTAAGAAAAATAATAATTAATATGTTTGATGAACTTTGTAACCTGATTTTCATGTCCAGATGAGGAAAACGGCTCTAGCTTTCGAAACGTTGACAGCAGAAATGAAGGACTTCAACAACTGATTCTACTTTTTGGTCTGAACTATGTCAATTTCACCAACTACATATATTAATTTTCCAAAATATAAAAAATTTCTTTGATGCTGTAGTAAATTTGTAATTCTTACTTTTGAGTTATATCTGTGGTACTTACAAGGTTTCTAGTAAGGAGAGAGTTATAATTATCTGCTTTTCAGGAAGCTCTTTGAGAATATACCAAGATACTGATGAAAATAATATAGGATTTACTTACCCCTTGAAAATGGAGAGCTGCATCTCGACTCCTCGAGTATCGATTTCCTCGCTTCTTGGGAGATAGACTGTTCTTAGCATGAATGGGCCATGATATCTTCAAGAGTCTGTGATCACTACCTATAAGGCCGTGATTCGGCTGGAATACAGAACGCGAAATGTTATCCTCTTATTCTAAATATTACTAGACTCGAGGTAACCGCAAAAATATGCTGACAACGTCAGAATTCAAGTTCCTCTTACTGCTGGTATTACATTCCCTCTTGCACTGCTATCATCCGATACAAAATTCAAACGTGATTTTCCAAGTTTGCGAATTTGGGTGTAAGTCAAGCAGAAATGCAAATTTGCAAATCATTGACGGAAACCGCGTTGCTGGATATAATTCAAATTAAACGAGGCGCATGAATATTCCCCAAATTCTGTTTTCCGTAATAATTATTTTACCTAGGAGGTTAATTATTCGGATTTTCTATGTGGACTAGATTGCAAGGTTGCAAGACTACATAGGGTGGCAAATAATTGGATGAGATTGCAAAAAATTCTATGAATTACAAACAATTCGTTATAGCAAATCATTACATGAAAAAAATTATAGGATAATCACCATTGAGAAAAATAGTACACAAATATTGAAGGAATTATTGCAAATGGTAGAGACACTACAGAGAGAGTATATATTTTAGACCACTCATAATCTCACATGTGACGTGGAACGAAGAAATCTTGAAATCCTCTCAAATTTAGTTAAGTTTAATTTATTTACCAAATTTCACTCAATGTAGGGAAAGAGGGGCAGCGCGAACCATTTAACAGTCAATGATTTTTTTCAAAGTTAATAAGATGTGGAACTAATCTACTTTTTTTCATTTCGAGTCCTACATTATTGGATATCATATTTCTATAAGTATTATTCACATCAATGAAACAATGATTCAATAATTCAATTTTTTCCAACAAGCTGTATTTCGCCGGCTTTGCCCCACACCCGAGGGCAAAGCCAACCGCAGCTTTTGATGAAAATCAAAACATCTGAAGATGGCAAAAGATGATGGTTCGCTTCTGTGGTATTTTATATACTGGAAAAATTACCTTGAAACATTTCCAGCAAGAAGAATAAGTTATTTTTAATAAAAATGGTGATAGCTGCGATATAACCTCTTATGCGTTGGCATTGCACTAGAGACGGACTACGCGCAAAGGTTTCTACCAGACCAATACAAAACACCCGCTCTACCGACCGGATTTAAGATGATAATATATAATATTTTTTTGCATATAGCCCAGAAGATAAGTCTACATTACCTGTCCTACATTACCGATCACTTATCGACAAAACTTATGACACGTTTATAACCTAAGCACGTGTTAGCTGTTATTTTGGCCATGCTTGCCCCACTGGTGAGGCCTCATTTATGTACGATATTTAAAATATTTGGGACTTGAATTAGGTTCAACTATTATAATGAAATAATGTGATATTGTGTAATCTGTCAAAATATAAAATTTTCATACTGGAAGTATTGCCATTAATGTTGAAAACTTTATATTTCTCCTAGCGAATCTTTCATTCTTTGGTTGTCAAAACTGTTTTCTGCATCATTTTTCTTTTACATCGTCAATTTTCAAGATTTTAGTACGTAACACTATCTCTATGATATAATAGATTTATTTAATGTAAATTAATATTAAAATTTTTAAATAATAGCGATGTTATAGGCAAAGTCGCCTTTGCCCCACTGGTTGGCGCTGCCACTCCTTACCCTATCTTGAAATCTTTAGATATCCTGCGGAAACCCCTTGAAAATTTTGAAATTCCTGGAAATTCCTTGGAATCCCTAAAAATACCCGGAAATGTTTGAAAATTGCTTGAAATCCGAGGAAATACATTTACTTAGGTTAATTATTATTATTTAGTGTGTAGACTAGATTGTAATAATAGCAAAGAAGTAACCAACAAGGAAGATTTTTTTACCAAAAGGCTTTTAAAAAAATATTCAAATTTTTCTGACAAACAATATTAAACATAAAAAACAGTAGAATTCATTATAGAAGGACGATTTTTTTAACAAAATAGATTATTTCTCAACCAAATTGTTGAGTTTTCAAGCCAAAAAGACCAATTTTTACAAAACGATTGAAGGTCGTTAAACTGCAAAATTTTAATTTTTACACATTGTACAGTTAAAAGATTGAAAAACAAAGCAGAAATCCACGCTATCTTATTCAATGCTGTAAATTGAAGAATTAATCGAAAAATTTATAAATTTTCAAAATTATAGCATTTCAAGCAACTTGACTTTTTCCTAAAATGTTTTGAAAATCCTGCGAAAGTAAAAAAATTACGTTAAAATCATCCTGATTCTTTTTTGAAAATCTTGGAAATTTTATTAAATATTATTTTTGAATTAACTGAAAATATATACTGTTAGTTTTTCTAAGAATTTTTTAACGAATTTTTCATGCATTTAAAACCTTTCAGAATGCTTAAAAAGCTTATTAATTTTGTGTTATGAATTTCAAACATTTGCATTCTGTTTTCAATGTTTTTAGATTTGTTCCCGATTTAAATTATTTTGGAATCTTTTCAAAACTTCTAAATAAATAACTGTTCAATTTTAATTTATTATTGAAAAAAATTTTCAATCTTTTTTAATTTTTCTCTTTATATTAATTTTTCAAAATGAATAATCATTTGAGATTGAAACAATATTTGAATAGGATATGGAATTTAAAAGCTACTGACGCTTTCAAACTGAAAAATTAATATTTTTAAGGTTAAAATTAAAAAAAAAAAAAGAATGATTGAACTTTTAACAGAATTTCAACCAAAGCAGATAAATCCTCATTGAAAAATATAATACATAGTTCGATATTCCAACAAAAAATATTTAAATTTTTAATTAAAAACTAGCAATTTTAGCTAAATTGAAATTTTTATCAGGATTCATAATAATTCAATAGATAGCCCTTTTTATACATTTTACATAAGAACTTACTATTATTCTATGGTTATTTCCTAATTTTCCCGGCTATGAAGTGCCAAATTCACTGAAAATATTTGAATTTTTACATTTGCAGAAGTTTCCAAATAATAAGATTAATGAATTAATTCATTTCATTTCGGGCAAAGAATGTAACCAAAAGTAACCTTTTCATAAAATGAGTAACTTTTTAGTAACCGTGGATCAAAAAAGTAACTAAGTTACTAAAAAGTAACCCGTTCCGAGCCCTGATTAAATGATATTCAAAATTGGAAAAAATTATACAAAAATATGGAAACTTTTTGGAATCTCTTGAAATCACTTCATAGTATACCTATAAATCTCAATCTTACCCGTTAAATTGCTGGAATCCATAGAAATACTTTGAAATAAAATTAAATTTATTTCGTAAAGTGTAAATCATTTGATATCCCTTGAACATTAATTAAATTCCAGTTATTTATTGAAAATCGCTAAAAAAAAACTTTAAAATTCCTTCAAATCCCTTAAAAACGCTTGAAATCCGTACAGTCGCTTAGAATCTTCTGGAATTCAATGAAATTTCATTCATTCTCCTACGTTATCCAAAAATCCCTTGAAATCTTTTGAAAGTCTAAAATATTCTTCAAAATCTTTTGAAATTTTGTAAATCTCTTGAAATTCTAAACAATTCACTGAAATCACACTTTAAATTTTTGAATATCGTAAGAATCCATTTAAAAGTGTAAATCACTTGAAAGCCCTTAAATATAATTTGAATTAAACTTATTTATTCAATATCTTTTTAGAATATGTTTATTCAAAATCCCTCAAAAATTTTGAAAATCCCACAAAGTTTTTTGAAATTCCTTGACATCTTTAAAAAGCGCAAAAATGGTTTAAAATCCCTTGAAATGTTTCAAAACTCCTTGAAATTTCATGGAAATTCTCTGGAATTCGAACTTATTTAAACTTATTCATTACAGTTTTTCATAAAAACGTTTATATCCCTATGAATATTTGAAATCCTATAATTTCACGCAATTCCTTTTAATTCCTGAAAATCCTTTAAAATCTTCGAAATCTATAAAAATCCTTTTAGATTGAATTTAGTTTATTTTACAACGTTCCCTAGAAACTTCTTCATATTTTTGGAAAACCTACAACATTTTTTGAAATCCCTTGAAATTTTTAAAAATTTTCGAAAACCTCTGGAGTTCCTTAAAATTCCTGGTAATATTCAGAAGCCTTTGAAATCATTTGAACTCCCCCAAAATGTTTCGAAATTCTTTAAAATTCAAGAAAATGTTTTCAATCTCTTGAAAAACGATGAAATATTCCATTTAAATTCTTCAGAATCCCTTCATGCCCTATAAAATGTCTTGACATCTTCAAAATTACATGAAATTGTTATGAAATCTGACGAAATCACTTAAATGCTTGAAATATCCAAAAATTTCTAGAAATGATTGGAATCGCTAGGAATCCTTTCGAATTTGATTTGATTTAATTCATTCTTCAAAGTTCACTCAATATGTCTTGAAATTTTTAGATATCCTGCGAAAATCCCTTGAAATTTTTGAAATTCCTCGAAATCCTTTGGAATCCCTACAAATACCCGGAAATGTTTGAAAATTCCTTCAAATCCGAGGAAATATATTTATTTTCTTGAGAACCGATGAAATCTTTTAACATCATTTAAAATATTTAAAAATCCTACGGAATCATTTTAAAAGCTTTAATAGTAGTAAAAGTATTTCAAAATTGGTTGAAAATTCATAAAACTTTGTGAAACTTTTACAAAATATAACAGAATCGCTGAAAATCTATCGAAATTACGTAGAATTCGTTGAAATTCTTCAAAATTTGTCGACATCCTACGTTAAATAAATAAATAATCTGTTCGTACTTTCTCAATTTTTTCCATCAACTCTTTGAATATTTTAACATTCTTTATTTCTATACTGATTTTCTTATAATGATTTTCTACCATGATTTCTGAAGATGCACAACAAAAAAATAAGGGAATTCACAACAGGAAAATCATTATAGACCTACGACATAAGATTGCCGAGAGAGCAATAGCAATTTGCTATAATTTTATTTTTGCTAACTAGCATCGTACCTATTTTTTTTTTTGACTCACTTTTTGTTTCAACTTTTATTTTTCCGAATTACGATTTGTCAAAATTTTCAAATTTCCGAATTACCATTCGAAAAATGGCATTTCTTTTAAATGAAGTTTAGGTTTTAAGCTTATCTGGTAGAATAAAAATTATATCAGAATGTAACTCAAAGAATAAAAGTTCGGAGAAATACTAATTCGGTATTATAAAAATTATGTCAAATTATAATTCGGTAAAATAAAAATAATCTCAAATGGTAATTCAAAAATATAAAAATGATGTTTTTGGCCACCCTGATATAATATTCTTGTCAGTAATTTATTTGCCTTCTATGTTTATTTCTATTTCTCCCTTTTTCAATTCTGCTGCTTTTGAAAATTAGAATTCAATCTTTTTTCATTGAAAACTGAACTATTTTCTTGTTATTAATTTCTTCGATTAAAAAATGTATCGTTTTTGGTAAAAATTTCATCTTTTTTTGGTATAAAATGCAACTGTTTGGTTTAAAATTAATCTTCTTTCATTGAGGATTCAAATATTTTCTTCAAAAATTAATCTTATTTTGTTCCATTCAACTGTTTTTTATTTCAAATTAAAATATTTGGTGGCGGAAATGTCTACTTTTATGTTATTCGCTAAATTCCTCTTTTTTGGCTAAAATTTGAATCACTTAGCTGAGGTTTGAACCTCTTTGTGTAAAAATAATTCTTTTTTTCAAGATTTATAATTTCAGTTGTTAGTTTTTATTTGGTTAAACTTTGGTTGAACCTTCGTTTTTTGGCTAAAAATTAGTTTTTGAATAAAAAATCAACTTATCTGGTATCAAACGATTGGTGATAATTTATGTTCCACTGTTTTCTCTTTTTTGAAAGAATTCTATTCTATTTTCGATTAAAATTTTATTCTTTTTGGTTGAAAATTTCGCTTTTATATTTTTAGTTGAAAATTTTTTTATTTCCTTTGAAATTCAACTCTTTTTTTGAAAGTTTATCTACTTTGTTAAACACATATTTTTTTGATGTTGAAGATTCGTCTCTTCGGGTTTAACTTTAACTAGTTCGTTTGAATCCAATTTTTTTAGTTGCAAATTAACTCTTTAAAGTGAAGAAGTAACTATTCAACTTTTTGCTGTAAATTGATTTCTGTAAGTGCAAATTCAACTAATACGTTAAAACTAGAATCGCTTTGTTAAAAATTTATTTTTTTTGGCTTGAAATTTCAACAATTGGGATGAAATATTTTATTCTTTCTTGACTGAAGAATCACTATCTGTTGAAAATTCGTCTTTGTAGTAAAAAATTAATATTTGCGGGTTGAAAAATCGACTTTTCTTGTATAAAATTGATCTTTTTCGTTGAAAAATAGTATTTTCTGGTTAATAGTTAAACCACTTCATTGAAAATTAAATTTTTTCAGTTGCAAATTCATCATATTGATTCCAAATTAATTCCTTTTGTTGAAAATTCTTTCTTTTCATTGAAAAATAATATGTTTTTACTAAAAATTTTCAATTTTGTTTGAAAGATTATTTTTTTTTTAGTTAAAACTTCAACTGTGTGTTTGAAAATTCATGTATTTTGTAGGAAAGTTGTCTTTTTTGGTACAGAATGAATCTTCTAGGTTGAAAATTTGACATGTTGGTCGAGAATTCATCTTTATCAGTTGAAAATTTAAATGTCCGATTAAAAATTTAACTAGTTTGTTGAAAATTCAAAGATTTCAGTAAAAATTTAACTCTCAGGTTTTGAAAATTCGACTATTTTGTTGTTAATTCATATTTTCCGTTGGAAATTAATTTTTGTTGTTGTCGAGAATCGTATTTTCTTAGTTGAAAATTCAACTATTTGTTTCAAAATTGATCAATGTTGTTGAGAATCCATCTTTTTGGTTGAGCATTTATCTCTGCAGGTAGTAAATTCTAAAATTTGATCAAAAATTTCACTATTTTGTTAAAGATTCAATTAGTTGTTGAAAAATGCGAGCATGCTGTTAAGAAGTCCTCTTTTTGGTCGAAAATCGAACCGTTTTTTGAATACGTTATTTGAATTCAAAATTCATATTTTACGGTGGAAAAGTCATTTCCTTTAGTGGAAATAAATAAACAAATTTGAAATCTTTTCATTTTGTTTTAAACTATTTTACTCTGTTTATAAAATATTGCCTGTTAGAAATGTTGCAATATTATAATTCTTGTCCTTATATATTAATAGTCAGAATGAATGAAAAATTGGTCACATAAAAATCCGGAAATTTTGGAAATGAAGTTTTGCGGCCACCCCGTTAATAGCATTTAACGAGTCATCGTTAGCAATATGAAAATAAACAAATTTCGAATATTAAGTGAATGTGGTAAAATCAAATTACTTCAATAAAAGTGAATTAGAGTAGATGACAGTATGGGTGATTGAATGAGTTAATGAAAATATTTATGGATTATCGTATGCAAATGCCGTGGGCGTATCGGTTAATTTTCTGGAATAACCACATCATCGATGAAACTACAATTTTAATTTGTTTGTGGAAGCGACGCATGGATGCAAGATCGTAAACACAACCACACGTAAAGCACACTGTCCATGTAGAATTAATGTCGTTCTCGCATCTTCATGTTTACGATGGCCAGTCACTCGCACAGGTGCCGAATCGAAACATAAGCCAAAGCCTAGGTTCGCAGTTGCCCTAGCGTATGTCTATGCATATATGCGATTCATGGCATCTATTAAACAAACGACATCTCACGTGATGAGAACCGAAATTGGTCATCATGGTTTGCAATGATCTCATTTTATCAAGATTCACGTTTTTTAAGAAAATAGAAAGTATTTTTTTTCGACAATTGGGAATTTTGACAAGGGTCATTATCATATGCTAGGGAAATAAGATCGTCTTAATAGCTATTCTCGAGAAGAACGGCTTTAAAAAAACCAAGCATGTTATAAAGACCGCGTAAGCCAAAGGCTAGAATGCAGTTGCCCTAGCGTCGCAGTTGCCCTAGCGTATGAGAACCAGAATTGGTCATCCTGGTTTGCACCAGTCTAATTTTTTCAAGCTTCAAGTTTTTTGAAGACATAGAAATTATTTTTTCCTCAATATTTAAGAAATTTTACAAGAGGAACCTAAAACCTTCGGAATTTTGGTTAGATTCGTACATTTCTCATTAATAAGTAATTATCATATGCTATCACATGCTCTATATAGCTATTCTCGAGAAAAACGGCTTTAAAAAATCCAAGCTCGTTACGTAGACCGCATAAGCCAACACCTAGGATCGAACTTGCCCTAGCGTCGCAGTGGCCCTAGCGTATCATAGACGTATATGTGACGCATGGAATCTATTGAACAAACAACGTCTCACGTGATGAGAACCGAAATTGATCACCATGTATACCATTGTATGTATACCATTAAGCCATTTCCCTTTCGGGGTAGGCGTGACACTACTCTTAATACGCTAATATAATAATATGCACTCTACAGCTATTATCGAGAAGAACGGATTTTAAAAACTCCAAGAACGTTACATGAACCGCATAAGCCAATGACTAGGATCGCAGTTTCCCTAGCGTCGCAGCTACCCTAGCGTCGCAGTTATCCTAGCGTCGCAGTTAACCTAGTGTCACAGTTGCCCGAGCGTCGCAGTTGCCCTAGCGTATGTCTATACATATATGCGACGCACGTCATCTATTGAACGAAAGATGTCTCACTCGATACAAAATTGAATTTTCAATTGTAAAATAAATTTTCGACCAAAAAACAACAATTTTCGAAAGAAAATAGTTCCATTTCCAACCGAAAAGATTAATTTTCAACTAAAATGGTGAATCTTCAAAAAAAAAAAATTTTTGAACGAAATTGTTGAATTTTCCTCAGCGTGGATAAATGTGTAACTGAAAGGTGAATTCTCAAAAGGAAATATAATAGTTGTTGTTCCAATTAAATCATATTTTAATTTTAATTCAAAATCAGTTGAGCTCAACCAAAATATACGAATTTTGTAACAAAAGAGTTAAATCCTCAACCAAAAAAATACTAATTTTCAAAAAAACAGTGGACTTCTGGATCAATTTTCTATTAGAAAAGTGAAATTTCAACAAAATACATGAATTTTCAACTGAAAAAGAAAAACATTTTACCAACAATTAAATAGTTAAATTTTCAGTCGAAAAAAATTAATTTTCAACAAAAAAAAACTAATTTCCCACAAAAGAGTCAAAGTTTTAATGGAAAAATGCATTTTCAACTACAAAAGATAAATTTTCAACCGAAAATAAAATAGCTAAATTTTCAGTTGAAATTAATTTTCAATAAAAAATACATAAACTAATACACGAATTTAGAACAAAATACTTGAAATAGAATAGTTAAGTTGTCAGTTACAACAATTAATTTTCATTAAAAAATTACGAATTTTCAAAAAATGGTTGAATTGTTTACCAATACAGTTCAATTTTTAACCAGAAAGATCAATTTTGAGCAAGGATCTTAACTTTCTAGCGAAAATCCAATTTTCAACAAAATACAAGAATATTCAACTGAAAAAGAAGATTTTTGTACCAAAAATGAATTAGTTGAATTTTCAGTTGAAAAATTAATTTTCAACGGAAAAAGAATTATTTAGCAAAATTGTTCAATTTTCAATAGGAAAAGTTGAATTTTTAACTAAAATCAAGAATCTTAAAGCATGAAAATGATTGTTTGTTATAGTAGCACAGCTAAATTTTCAGTTGCAAAAATTAATTTCCGAAAAGAAAAAATAAATTAGTAGATGACTGTAGAACCAAATAGTAGAATTTTCAACTAAAAAAGGTAAAGTTTCTATCAAAAATAGAATAGTTTAGTTATCAGTTAAAAAAATTAACTTTCATTAAAAAATAACGAATTTTCAACAAAATGGTTGGATTGATTACCAATACAGTTCAACTTTTAATCAAAAAGATGAATTCTATAGCAAGAATCCTAATTTTCTACAAAAAATCGAAATTTCAACAAAATACATGAATTTTCAACTGAAAACGAACATTTTTTTTTACCAAAAATGAAATAGTTGAATTTTCAGTTAAAAAATTAATTTTCAACCAAAAAACAAATTTTCAACAGAATAGTTCAATTTTCAATCCAAAAAGATTAATTTTGAACTAAAATCAAGTACCTTTAAGCATGAAAATGAATGTTTAACATGGTACCATAGCTAAATTTTCAGTTGGAAAAATGAATTTACAAGAAGAAAAAATAAATTTATATGTAGAACCAAATAGTAGAATTTTCAACCAAAAGAAGTGAATTTCAATTTAAAATAAATTGGTTAAATTTTGAGTCACAACAATTAATTGCAGACCAAGAAGAAAATAATTTCTTGCAATATAATCAATTTTTCAACTGAATAATACAACTTTTTACCAAAAATAGTTTAATTTTCAAATCAAAAAGACTCAGGTTTGACAAAATACATAAATCTTGAACTAAAAAATTTAAATTTTCAACAAAAAATAGAATCGTTAAATTCTAAGTTGAGAAAATTATTTTTTAACAAAAAAAAAAATGTCAACAAAATATTTGAAAACTATTCAGATAACCTATGTAAATTATTCCGAATCAGCTGGATTGCTCCAAAATAAAAGTAACATAATTACTATTGGATTACCTAAATTACTTTTTATTGATCTGGAATATCAGTGGATTACCCTTGGTTACAAGCGGATTATTTAGATTATCTAAATTAGTCCCAATTTTCTGGATTGTAAGTAGATTCGTCGAGATTACTCTAGATAAGAAGTAGAATTTACAAGTGGATTACCTGGGATTACAAGTGAATTACTTCGACGAATTTTCCATTTTTTTTAGTTTTCAACCAGTAATGAAAAGAAAACCATACTAGATAAGCCGATGAAAATATTTTTCCTCAAACACACTATGGCAGGCTAAATCCATGCTAAATTTCAACCCTCTGGTACAAATATTGTACGAGCTAGGAGTGATAAATGATGGACGGATATCCGACCGTCGTTATAAGGGTTTCCGGCTTCGCGTCGCCCACGGAACCCTACAATGGGAAAAAAATGAAATCTTGACGAGATTATTATTATTAAAAAAAGAGAGAAAATCTCTCCATGGTTTAAATTTTTTCGTTTTTGATATATTCTGAAATTTTCTGCAATTTTTTCAATTCAACAGTTAGAAAAATTAGATATCTCTCAGAATTACATGGCAAGCTTTGATTTCAGAAACTATGCAAATTTTACTGATGATGTTCAACTTGGCATAATTTTCTGCATCCTATGTTTTTGGTGAAATCATCAGTTGCTACAGGTATAAAATCAGTTTCTCAAGCTCATATCCTGATTTTCACTTGTTTATGTATTCTAGTTTAATTACCTATTCAATTTAGCCATGGAGCTCAGGATGTCTATGTGCACTTTGCGTAACATGATTTGAATACTAGCATAAATTATGAGCTGGAATAATATACGACGAGAATCCTATAATATACTGCTTCGTGGAACGAGCATATGGATTAAGCTTTCATGGAAATATTATTCATCAACTTTACTGAAATGGGTTATTTAAAAAATGTTAATCAACAAAAAAAACTAAAAATTGAAAATATTAATAAAAAAAATCTGTAGCTAAAACATTGTCTGAAAATCCTATACTGGGATTTCATTTTTCTCTGGATTAAAGATCATTTCACGAAGAATCTTTTTAACAATCAATAACTTCTTACCCGGAAAATCTGGAAGTTAAAACGTTTATTTCGAAAATTTCTCCACTAAATGTTAACAGCTTCTCTTCTGAAGCGTTGAAATTGATAACAATCGCGAGTCAGAATTATTTCTGCCTTATTTTACTCGAAACGGACCAACTTTTGCAGTTCATGTGTGAAAATGTTCAGTTTTGGAAACAATATATCATCAGCAGCGAGGAAAATTTCATGTTTCATATGTTTCAAATTATAAACGCTCGTTTAATACGCCCAGAGGAATGAATTTTCACACTGGAGAGGAAAGTTATAATTCTCAAATAACGAAATGAAGTTAGGAAACATCCATTAATTATGTGAGGATGATTTTGGAAATTTCAAAGCGCGCCTCCTTCCTATGTAAGATTTTTTATATTTTTTACTCAATATATTAACAGTGTATCAATTATTTCCATTCCAAACCAGATTTGAAAAGATTTGAAAGTTTTCACTTGATTCGGAAGAATTTCAAGAGATTTCAAGGGGTTTTTAGGTAAGGGAAACTGGGGCTAAGCGCGCCCTGGGGTTAAGCTCGCATTTTTTCATATTATCAATATTATATTAATATATATATATATATATATATATATTTTATATTTTTGAAATTTATCGTGCTGAAAAATAAAAAATTACAGACAGACATACTAACGGACAGACTAGCAGACAGACTAACAAACAGACTAACAGACAGACTAACACAGACAGACAGACATTTTGTAAAAACCTGTTTTGTGGGTTCAGGGGGTCTCAAAACGTGGACATTTGACAAAAACTGGGTGGGGAGGGTGGGAGGGGGGGATTTTACCGAAATCATTACATTATTATAATTATCTTATCATTATTACATCTCATTTTTTTCCCAGGCTTAAGATGGTTATTGCCCAATATGTCGAAGGTATTTTTGGTTAGAGTTGGATTTTTTGTTTGTTTGAATATTATGCACGGGGTTGTCCCGGTATATATTATCAGTCACGGATGCATGATTATAATGCAATCAAGTGACCTGATAAGAGCGTGTGCCCAGACATATTGGACAAAGCCTGGTTTTTACCCCATCATTCACGGACTGGGTTGCAGTTAAGTGCATGATGGGGGGACCTACAGCTTAAGGTGGGTTCCGAACCACGAGAACTTCGGTAAGGGTACATAGAAAAATTTCAAGAGGTACCGGTTCAGGGATCGAACCCCGGACCTCTGAGGTGAAGTCCCAGCGTCTAACCAACTGAGCCACTTATTATTATTATGATTATTTTGGAATGGAAGCTTTTAATGTGTCCCCTAAGGGTTTACATTGTTCTTGTATCTCTTCCCTATTCCTTCACACACCCCCACACACTTACTTGACGGTGGGAGGGGGACCTACAGTTTAAGGTGGGTTCTGAACCACCAAGAGCAACAGCATTAAGTACTTAATGAATTTTTAAGGAATTTCAATGAATTTTTAAGGGATGTAAAAGAATTAAAAAGAAATTTTCACAGAATTACAAAAATTGTAAGGGATTTACAAAATTTTCAAAAGAATGCATGGGATTTCAAAGTGTTGCAAAGATTTCCTGAGATTCCACGATATTTCATGAAAAGTAATTCCAAAAGCTAGAACAGGTTCCCAACAAATTATAGAAAAAATAATAAGTAAAAGGGGGAAACTTACGTGAGAAATGACTTGGAATCCCCCCCAAGTTATGATTCTTGAGCTTTGAAAACCCCCTCCCAAATGAAAAAATTGACGCTTCCTTATCCAGGAAAAGAATAATCTATTTTGCAGAAATCACAGTCAGTTCCCCTTTTTCCCCTATTTTTCATAAAAATTCCCTATATTTGTAAATTTTGTCAATTTCTCCTCTATTTTCCCCTTTTTTATGATCAGCCCAGACAAACTGCAATCCAGAGAAAAAAAATCAAAGAAAAATTGTTGAAGATTTTTTATTTTATTTTCCTGGCTTGAAGTCGTTTTATATCTTGAATTTTGAAATTTTGAAAGTTGAATCTCAGAAAAATTTGAGAAAAACCTTGAATGCAAGTTGACAAAAATTTGTCTTTTTCAAATATTCTTGCCAGCTTGAATAAAAACTTAAAAATTCCCTGATGAATTATTTAAAATATTATACGGATTCATAAAAATGTACGGATGTGTTTTTTCACCCAAAATAAACATTTTTTAACAAAACTCTTCACGAAGATTTCCGATTTTCAACAATTTTAGGTTATGTTAGAATTTCGCACAGGAAATGGGTTCTCTTGATGAAAAATCATTTTCAGCAATTTACGAATTTTCGTTTCTAGCGTTTTTTAAAACTGAAATTGACACTTTGAAAGAAAAATCATTAGATTTTAAAGGTTAATACTTTTTTTAACAATTGTAGCTTATGTGTAGCGTTTTACAAAATTTTTCAAAAATTTTAGGTTCTGTTGGTATGTTTCACCTAAAATGGTCATTTTTAATGAAAAATAATCAGGTTTATATCCACTGATTACTGTTTAAAATAATGAAATTTTGAAGCTGGAGCACTTTCGGATTGTGTTAGTGTTTTTTTTTTGAAATTTAAATTTCTATTAAAAAATCTTGAGATTCTGAAGAAGATTTATAAGTTATAAACAATTTCAGGTTACGTTATCGTTTTACATAGACAATTGGTATTTCCAAATAAAAATCATTATGATTTTATTAATTCAACTTAAAAAAATATACCTAAACAATTTTGAAGTAAATTAATACTTTTTCAACAATTTTTAGGTATGTTGGCGCTTTGAAGAAGATTAAAAATTTGTGTACGGTTGTTGGTTAAGCTAGCTATTTGGAAAAAATGTTCTTCTTTACTGGCTTTTTGTCTCTAAAATTGATTTTTTTAATTGAAAATTCATAATATTCATACATTGTCACTCAATTATTAAATCAATTGTTATTCAATTTCTATTTTTAGTTTTGTTGAAGTTTTTTAGAGAAGATAACACATTTTTAAACAATTTTAGGTAATTCTCGCGTTTTTAAAAGATGATTCACAATCCCAAACAATTTATTGTTGTGTTATGTCAGTGTTTTTCGCCTCAAATTGCTATCGCTAATCAAAAAGAATTAGATTTTCAAGAATATTAACAATATTAAGACAATAATAGGGTATGCTAGCATTTCTTCTACCGGAAATCGATTATTGTAAACAAAAATTATTTGACTTAAAAACTTTTATTTTTTCATTTGAAAATTACACGAGACAAACAAAATATTATAACAATTCTAACTTCATCAATCGCTTCCTCATATACGACAGTTAATATAATTTTACAGAATGTTCATAACTATTTCCATATATAAATTTTCACCTTTGAACATTTTTTTATTTTTGCATTCTCGAGTGAATTTTTCTTAATATTAGCAATATGGCATCATAATAAGTACTGGATTGGTTCGTTTTGACAAGATAAATCGAATCATATGTTAAGAAACATTCTATAACCAAATGATGGCATACGTACATAAATTTTTCCAACGATTGTAAGTGAAAAACTTTCCTAATTTTAAGAAAATGTCAAAAATATAAGTACTGAATTTATTCGCTATAATGAGACGAATCGATCGAACTGAACATTTTAACAATAAATAATAATAATCAGTAAATAAATAATCAAAAGGGAGCCGAAATTGAATTTTCCATCCCCTAAGATTCCTTCTACAATCAAAAATCCTCTTTTTTATCCCCTTAGACTCCCTTCGCAATCATAAATCTCCTTTTCCATCCCCTAGATTTCTTTGACAATGAAAAATCCCCTGTTTTATAATAAATATAGAAAACAATCTTCTATGAGGAAGCACAGCGCATATGTTCTAAACGGTTTATCTTTCGATACGCCTGTATTTTTAATAGAAGTAAATCTTTAGAAATTTCCCCCTTTTTTGAAAAATTTTCCTAATTTCTCCATAATTGAACTGCTGTAACGTGTTCCTAATTTTTTTAAACTGTCACAGTATGTGTGTAATTTAAAAAAGGTCATTTCCATATATTCCCTTTTCCGTTCACTGACCGAACGCTCAGAAAGCAATTTTGTTCTGAAGGACGTTGACGAATACGATTCCTTTGGTAAACAGGAACTGAAATTATAATTCGCTGCATACCAGCCAGAGTGGGTTTCTTGCAACGTTGGAAGGCATGAATAAACGCGAGTCGTTTAACGATTTTTTCAGGCGAAAACACTTTCATTCATATGCATGACCGAATATGCAGGAAGCAAGTAGAACTTGGCAGAATCACACCATCTAAAGGGCCGCGATTATTCTTGTACTCGGATAACAGAGCCAGATGCAGATAGGAAATCTTTGCACGTTCAGAGTGCGGATTTGCGATCAAAACTTGAGAGCCTCAATGACACAGAAAGCACGCTTGTTAAGGGACTGACTTCGACTTCCAAATCGTTGCGAATCGAGCAAATTTGAATCCCACAGACGCGATGACTGCGAATCGTTCGTTTAGCACCTATGACATTATACGAAACAACTCTTTGATCCAGAAACTGCTTTCCAATCTGGGTCAAATTTTAAAATTGCGATTCGAGATGTCTTCAATGGTATCCACTGAATTTGGATGATGCTCTCATCAAATCGTCGCTTCGATTGTGACTAGCATTTATATCTGGGTTTCCTTGAAATTAGATGCTAAGCACGTATCTTGTGTGGAAAGTTTAAACGAAGAAAAATGGAAGGTTCGTATGAACATCGAGATGTTCAGGGTAACTATATTTGAGGGTCAAGTATAGAACAGCCTTCTGATGGTCAAAGTGACTATCTCTGAAAGGTTGAAACAAGAGGTTCATATTCATAATTTCAGAGAGTCGACTTGATCATCATAGAGGGTCGATTTAATCATCTGACATGGTAGACCCAACCATCTTGGATGTTCGATTCGATTACCCCATATCTTCTGTATGTGGTGCATCCCACAAGCACGCTTTGATTATCCTAGTAGTGAGTCTGAAATTCTTCTCACAGTCAGACTGCTCAAAAAATGAAAATCTTCCTGACTATGTCGGAAAAATTATGGAAGACTTTTTGCACCTTGCAGAAGATGTGACTCTTCCTCTATTTTTTTCCTTGTGGGCATATTGAACTAGCGGGAAGCATCATCTGTTTCCTTTTCGCCCCTCTTTCTAGAAGTACCAGGGGATTATATTATAGAAATTTTTGAAATTACAAAGAGGGTGAAAATTTGTCTTTTCACAGGTAAACTTGACCTTGGACTTTTTTATAAAATTTCTAAGTTCAGGGTTTATAAATATTTTGGAATCTTTCTATCTTTACCTCAAATTGAATTTTAGAAAAACTGAGTTTTTGGCATTATTGAAAATTTTTCTTGTATCTGCATAGTTACTTCCCAGGCAGCCTCCATAATTTTAGCTTGCTAGAAACATCAGGACATAATTTAGAAAATTTTGAAGTTAGTGGTCTATGAAAATTTGAAATTTTTCTATGTTTGTAAATGTTCAGGCCATAAAAAAAAAAAAACTCGAATCTTCAACTCAACCAGATTGAATTTCAACCGAACAGTTGCATTTTTGATCAACAAATCAATTTTTTTATCAAAAAAGACGAATGTTTAACAAAACACATAATTTTTCAACCAAGTACTTGAATAATCTGAGAAATTGCTGAATTTTCAAGCCAAAAATATTAATTTTTTACAACACAGTTGAATTTTCAACCGATACAGATTAATTTTTAACTAGAAGATTGCATTTTCAACCAAAAAAGGCGAAATTCCTATAGAAAGAGGTGAATTTTCAAACCAAAAGAAAGAATGTTCAATAAAATAGTTAAATTAAAAAAAAAATTATTAGCCAAGAAAGAACCAAATTTTAACCAAATTGTTGAAGCTCCAAGACAAAAAGAGGAACCTTTGACCTGATAGTTGAATTTTTAACGAAATTGTTGAATTTTCGCTTTAGAAAATTAGTTTTCAACAACAACAAAAAACGGGGTTTTAACTAAAATTATGTACCTTCACCTCAAAAATTAACTTCTAAGAAATTTTTAACCAAGGAGTTGAATTTCAAACTTGAAAAAATTAATTTTCAACGCAAAATGTACTAATTTTCTACATGAAAGTAAATTTTCAACCAAAGCGGATTAATTTCTAACCAGACAATTGCGTTTTTCGCAAATAATTTTCAACAAAAAAAAATGTTTTCATTCAAGCAAAAAAAATTATTCAGATTGCTAAACTTACAGGCCAGAAAAATGAGTTTTAAACAGAATAATTACATTTTTAACATAGACGTATGCATTTTCAACCGGGTTTATATAAATATAAATTTTTTAATATTCTTGAGAAAATGAGAAAATATTTTTGAATATTTAAAACCTCTCAAATTCCTTAACATAATTTTAGATAACTCGAATTTTTCTTGAAATTTTGAAAAATCATTTAAAATGTGAAAAATCGCTTTAAAATTTTCCAAATTTTCTTAGGAATTTTAAGAAAATTTCTCTCAAACCTTCTGAAGTTTTGGTTTGAAATCTTTGAAAAAAAAACGCATTTTTTGAAATCTCTTACAGTGTGAGATTCTTTATTAATCTCTTAAAATCTTCTAAATATTCCTTGAATTTACTCATTCATTATTTATTTTCTAACTATACCAAATTGGAACATTTTTCTTCGAAATCGTATACTTCTTCTTGGTAACTAATTCCCATTTTTGTTTGAAATTTTATGTATTTCGTTGAAAATTAATCTCTTTTTGGTAAAAAAAATTAATCTTTTAGGTTCAAACTTCATTTCTTCGTCTTGAAATTTCATTTCTCATTAAAGATTAATTTTTTAAACTGAAAACTTAACTATTTAATGTTCCGTTGAGCATCAATCTTCTTCAGTTAAAAATTCACCTATTTGTTTGGAAATTTCGGTGTTTTGTTGAAACTTTGTATTTTGTGGTATATAATGTTAATCTTCATGGTGACTAATTCACTTTTTGCTTGAAAATTCAACTATTAGGTTTGAAATTCCATTACAAAATTAAATATTTTGTTGAAACTTCATGTATTTCGTTGAAAATTATTCTTTTTTGGTCGCAAATTAATCCTTTTTGTTTGAAATTCATTTATTCCGTTGAAAATTCAGTTTGTTTGCTTAAAAACTTATTCCTTTAACTGAAAATTAAACTATTTTATTACATAAACTACTTTTTTGTAGAAAAGTAACCTCTTTGGTTGAAAATTCATGTATTTGGTTAAAAATGATTCTTTTAAAGTAGAAAATTAATTTCTTCGGCTGAAATTTTATTTCTTTGGTTGGTAATTTTTTTTTTAATTTAGTTATTCTGTTAAAAACTTATTTTATTTGCTCAAAAACTTATTTTCCCGATCAAAAATTAAATCATTCTAGTTTTTTTGAAAATTTATCTTTTTTTAGTTAAAAATTCATCTATTTTGTTGAGGATTTGTCAGTTTTGGTAGAAAATTCATCTTTTGTTAAAATTCACCAAATTTTTTTGAAAATTCTTTCTTTACTAAAAATGTAGCTATTGCATTCTTGTTATGAAATTGATCTTCTTCAGTAGGAAATTCTCTTATTTTATTAAAAACTTGTCTTTTTTAATGAAAAATTCAATTATTCTGATAGAAAATTCATATTTTCGTGTCGTAAATTCAACTCTTTTTTTAAATTCGTCTTTATGACTTTAAAACTCAACATATTGGATAAGATTCTTTTTCTTTGTTGATTGAACAATCTTTCTTGGTTAAAAATTCAACTCTTATGTCGAAAATTCGTATTTTTTGGTTTTGCAGTTTTTTTTTACATAAAATAAAAATATTTTTTGGTGGAAATATAAACTATTGCACTTCGTGTTGATAAATCATTTTTTTATGAAGGATTTAGCAGTTTCTTTAGAAATTCAACTATTTTGTTTGAAATTCCCTCTTCCTTGATTGAAAATTAATTATTTAAACTGAAAATGTTACATAAAAATTTTACAACAATAAATCTTAAGTTTTTCTCAGTTCTTTTTCAGAGAAAGATTAAAAATGTTACGTATTTTTCCTTTTCCGACGCTTATGCACTGGATATTTCTCCTTATTCGACTTTCATACACTGGCTATTTTTTCTTGTTCGACGCTTAAACACTGGCGTTTTTTCCTTATCCGACGCTTTTAGATTGGCTATTTTTCCTTATTCGACGCTCAAACATTGGCTATTTCTCCTTATGCGACGCTCATACACTGGCTATTTTTCCTTATTCGACGTGTATACACTGGCTATTTTTACTTATTCGATGCTCATACACTGTCTTTTTTTCATTTTCCGAGGCTTATACACTGGATATTTTTTTTTATT
>CAKNXH010000513.1:0-22004 GCA_932178445.1 Andricus quercusramuli | reverse complement strand
GTTAGAATGAAAAAATTCATTTTTTGTTTGTTTAATTTAATGTTAAAAATGTATAGATTTTATTTTAAATGAATTACCTACTTGGTTGAAAATTTAATTATTTTGATAAAAACTTAATTTTTTTGGTAGAAAAGTAATTTTTTATTCAAAAATCATATCTTTGGGTTGAAAATTGAACTAGTTGGTTGAAAATTCATTTTTTTTTATTTGAAAATTCAAAACTTGGTTAAAAGTTGAACTAGTTTGTTGAAAATTCATATTTTCAAACAATTCAAATATTTGCTTTAAAATTTAACATTTTTCGTTGCAAGCTCGTTTTTTGTTGTTAAAAATAAATTTTTTATATGTAAATGCACTGTTATTTTTGGCTTCATATTGCATTCAATATGGTATTGACATGCATTTTATTTTGAAGAATTCATTTTTCCATCATCATCCTATTCTCGTGAAAAATCACTTTCTTTCCTGCAAACATTTTTTCTAAAATAGTCATCAAATCGTGTAACTAGATCTTTTTGACTACAGAACTGTCTTCCATATCTGCTACTTTTGAATTATTTTCGTAAACTTAAAAAAAACTTTTTACTTCTTGCAGTGTGATTTTCTGGCTTCTCGTATGTTTCATGTTCATGTGCTAACTCAGACTTATAAGTTACTTTGTGAAAAGACTGTATCTGTCCCACCACGATGTTAGGATCTTGCGAACAGATTAAGGCATAATGAATCAGAAGGGCGAATTTGTAACGTTACTGCGTGCTCACGGCCCATTTACAATATCGCCTAGCACGAGCTTCCTCCGTGAGAATTGCAACTTACAAAACGAAAAAAAATAATAAAACGCTTTATTATTGCTACTCGTAATTTTTTTTTCACCAAAAAAAATGATAATGGGAAGAGTGGAAAAGAAGGCTCATAGATTTATGGAAACAATTAAACTTTTATCACAAGCTCAATATTTTTTGGTAGGACCGAGGAAGATAAACATGATTTAATTAATTGATGTTATGGTTTCTGACCAGCGAAATATAGTCAATAATATGATTGTAATGTTTTTTGTCTAATAGATCTAAAATCAATATTTTTTTTAATATTGATTGTTAATTTTATAAGTTGTGAAAAAAATCTCTCTAGCGGGTCTAGAGAGATTTTTTTCACAACTCATAAAATTAACAAATAATATTCGAAAATTATTGCTTTTAGACTTGGTAGACAACAAAAGTTAACATCGTCCATAAACTACGTAAAAATTATAGGCATTTTTTTAACCCCCGTCCCCTCGTTCACAACCATTGTTTTGTATTACAAAAAAAAATTAACGTTGCCCAAAATTCTACCAAAAAGTAGGAAATAGGGTGATTTTTCACGAAAATGGTATAAAAATGGAGAAATAAATTCTTTCAAATAAAATAAATGTGAATAACATATTCAATACAATACTGAACACTTCAAATATCTGAGATGTCAAGTGAAAATGTATGTTGAAGTTTCAACAAAAAAGGTCAATTTCCTAATCAAAAAGACAAATTTCTAACAAAATACATGAATTTTTTACTCAATGGTTGAATTTTCAGCTTTTAAAGGACGAATTTCTAACCAAAAAGAAATAATGCAATTTCCAGATGAAAAAATTTACAAATTTAACAATTTACAAATTTTTAACAGCAAACAACGAATTTTCAACAAAAAAAGATAAATTTTGAATCAAAGTAGTGAATCAATTCTCAATTGAAGCTATCAATTTTCAACAAACAACGGACGAGACATTTACAGCTGAAGATACGATTTTTTCAACGAAATAGTTGCATTTTCAACGAAAATATGAAATTTTAATTCAAATACTAGAATTTTCAAAAAAAACAAAAAGTCAAATTTTCAACAAAAAAAGTTGAATTTTACACCAAAGAGATGAATATTCAAAAAATTCTATTTTTAACAAGTTTAGTTTATATTTCTTATATCCAATAAATTGAATAAAAACCAAACAATTTAATGAAAATATTCAGATTATAAAAAAATAGTTCAATTTAATGTTTGACTAAGAAAAACACAAATTTTCAACAATATACATCAATTTTGAACAAAATTGTTGAGCTTCAAATCCAACTGAATGAATTATCTACAAAACGGTTGAATGTTTAACGTGAAAATATTATTTAAAAAAAAAAGTTAATTTACTGCCAAAAAGTTACATTTTCATAAAAATATTTTAGTTTTTAAACGAATAGTTCAGTTTTAATAAAAAATGTACAATTTCGACAAGAAGCCTAATTTTTAACCAACCTGTTTAATTTTCTACTAAACTGGTGCATCCTTAACCATAACAGATTAATGTAAAATCAAAGAGTTGCATTTTTAATCAAAAATAATGGATTTGCAACCAATAAGCTTAATTTTCAACCAAAAAAGACAAAGTTTTATAAAAATGCATGAATTTTGAACTAGACAACAGCAATTGTTACTAAAAAAATACATTTTCAACAATGAATCGAATAGTTACATTATTAGATGAAAAATTAATTCTTGAAAAAAGAAAATACAAGGCATTTTTAACCAAATATTTACATATACAACCAAAAAAGGGGAATTCAACTAAGATGATAGATCTGGCAAAAAATGAATTTTTAACCAAACAGTTCAACCCAAAAGACAATTTTTTAATCCAGAAGTTTAATTCACTAATAGTGGAATAGTTAAATTCAAAAGCTTTAAAAATGCTGATTGATTTTATTAATAAAAGATTCCAAGGCATTTTCCTTCAAAAGATTTGTAATATTCTAGGTAAATTTTGAAGGTTTCAAGGAATTTTTTATTTGTTTCAATATTTCAAAGTGATTTCAAAATATCTGTATTTTGAAAGATGTCGAGGTAATTTTCAAATATTAAAAGAATCTTAAGGGATTCGCAAGGATTTCAATAATTTCAAAGTATTTTTGTAGATTTTCTAGGAATTAATGAAATATCAGATTGCATAGAATTTCAAAAGACATAATAATATTTCGAAAGATTTCAAAAAGTGCATTCACAAGAAGAGTTTTTTTTCAATTCTTCAAAATTCTTTAGAATTCTTCATAATTCTCTCTAATATTTTAATTCACTGGAATTCTTTCAAATTCTTTCAAATTCATTCAATTCTACTCAATGTAATAGATTACATTTTTTTAGTTTTTGTTTAATTCATCCTTCAGTTGTGTAAACTCTTCTTACAGTCTTAAGCATTTCATGAAATTCTTTTAAATTCTCTTAAATTTTTTCGTGTTCATTTCAAACTTACTGAATTTAATGATTTTTTCTTCATATTTTTAAATTGTTCTTAATGCACTTGAATTTCTTGAATTAACCTTGCGCGGTTAGTACTTGGATGGGTGACCGTTCAGGAATACTACTAACTGCGTGCTGTTGGCGTGTCGTGGGTGTGGTGAGCCCACACTTGTAGTGATTTACTACAAAAAACCATCCACCTAGAAACACTACCCGCATCGGGTAGTGTCACGCCTACCCCGAAAGGGAAATGGCTCAATGGCATACATGTATACTTTGAATTCTCACAGATTGACCCAAATTTCACTAAAATCGATGGAATTTGGGAAACTTTAGGGAATTTTGAAAATGAAGTTTTGTGGTCACTCTGATTTTTTATTACTTTGAAGATACCTTTTCAACATTTATCAGCATTAGAGACACCAAGTCAAAATACCTGTGTCACAATAATGGCTCGTATTTCAAGTTTCTGCATAATATGATTACTTGAGCCCTTTATCTTTGAATCGAATTAAAACCCTTGAGATCCCAGAGCTATTTTAGCAGGCAGTGATGACATAGAAAAATTCTTTCAGAATCCCTCTTTATTTTTTCTTGTTATAAATTTTGAAGCCTCAAATCTCATTAAGTGTAATCGCAATCAGATCTGAAGCGTGTTTTTATGAGAATGCAGAGTTGTTGGTAGATTATGATCTACCAACCAGTGCCAGTTGATCTAGCCAGTGAAGATAAGATTGAATTATGGTGATGATTCAGCCAGTGAAGGCAAGATCTGATGATGATAATGCTGCTGCTGAAGATGATGTTGATTATGATGATAATCTAGCCAGTGAAGACAAGATCAAATGATGATGATAGTTTAGCCAGTGAAGGTAAGCTCAGATGATGATAATGATGATAATAATTATGTTGAAGATAATTCAGCCAGTGAAGGCCAGATCAGATGAGGATGATTTAGCCAGTGAAAACAAGATCAAATGATGATGATTCTGCCAGGAAAGGCAAGATCAGATGCTGATGATAATGATGATTCAGCCAGTGAAGGTAAGATCATACGATGATGATGATGGTTCAGCCAGTGAAGGTAAGATAAGATGATAATATTGATCCAGCCTGTGAAGATGATATCAAATTACGATAATGGTCTAGCCAGTAAAGGTGAAATCAGATGATGTTGATGATAACAATAAGCAAGTCAAGACAAGATCAAATACTGATGATAGTCCAGCCAGTAAGGGAAAGATCAGATGATGATGATGATGATGACGATCCGGCCAGTAAAGACAAGATCAAATGATTATAATGGTCCAGCCAGGGAAGGCAAGTTCAGATGATGGTGATGGTGTTTTAGCCATTAAAGACAAGATCAAATGATAATAATGGTCCAATAATGGTCAAACTTGCATATCTCAGCTTAAAAAAATCTTAAAGCAGCAATCAAAAATGGATTTTAAGGCCGAAGACCAGTACTAAAGGATGCTGTTTCCGGAATTGAAAATACAAGTTCCGTCCCCCAACAATACATTAATTTTGGCCAAAATGGCTATTTTTTAGCGTTAAACCTAATGTTGCTCTAAGCCTGACGTGCTAGACAATTTCTGCTGCCGGATTCATTTTTAGCGTCAAAGAATCTATAAAATTGACTTCATGTCATTTTTGTAACTCACCCTAGCAGGAGGGTGTTATTAATAAGTGATGGCTCGTAAAATGTGAGTTTATTTTCCAAAAGGTACAGTCCCAAACATTTCTCCACTTTCTCGTGCTTTTATTCGATTTCCTACCGCCCTTCAACTGACTGACTTCAGATTCATTAATAAGCGTCGCCGTGATTTATCTAGCAATGGGGCTATGTAGCGGAAAAGAGGTCATAACCTGGGGAGAATCGAGCTTTTGAAAACCGTCGAGCAAATAACGCTTTGAAGATGAAGAACTGCTGCAGTTATTTCAATTGAATTATTCAGATTCATTTTATTGGAATTTATTATTTCTTGAATTGGCAAATACTAAGCAAAATTATTCGCTGCTCGGAATGTTGTATTATCATTCCGGCTCCCTAGTTAATTGCAGTTTATAATAATAATAATTTCACAACAAATTTTATAAAAAGTATATAATCAATCAATTCAGATGCGTAATTCTGAAGTATTCTACTTCATGAAATTTCCGTTTTTTAGTTTTGATTTCTATTCGCTGATTGCGAATTACAAGTTTTTGAAGATTACATTATTCAAAATTGAATAATAGTTGAATACCAGGAAAACTCCTTAATTTATCTTAGCCATCGGAAATCCATCAAAGTTCTTTGATATACACTTCTGAATACAACTGTCTGGGGAAGATGTATTTTAGACATTTAGACTATCAGGACAACTTCTGAGTGCGTTTCGATCTTCGAGGAACCATCACAGTTCTTTAAATTTCAATTTTGCACACAATTTCCTTGGGGAAGATGTATTCTTGACACCTAGTTTTTGAGGATAACTTCTTAGTGCGTCTTCATGTTGGAGAATCTATTAAAGTTCGTTAATATATACTTCCTAATAAAATTTCCTCGGAACAGATGTATTTTTGACACTTAGACTACCAGGATCACTTCGTAATGCGTCTCTATCTTCGAAAAACTATCAAAGTTCTTGACCTTCCACTGTTCAATACAATTTTCTTGCACAAGATGTATTTTTGACACCTAGGGTTCTAGGACAATTTCTTAGGATGTCTGGATCTTCGAGAAATCGATGCAATTCTTTAAATGTTATCATCCTAACGTAATTTCCTCGAGGAAGATACATTATGGACACCTAGAATACCAGGATAACTTCTTAATGCCTCTCAATTTTAAATGAACCATCACAGTTCTTTAAGTTGAATGAATGTAATTTCCTTAGAAAAGATTTATTTCCTACATCAAGACTATACCAGGATCACTTCGTAATTTGTCTCTATCTTCGAGAAACCATCAAAGATTTCAAATTCCTCTGCTAAAGAAAATTTTCTCGGATAAGATGTATTTTTGACACATAGGATCCTAGGACAACTTCTTGCTATGTCTGGATCTTCAGTAAATCGATACAATTCTTTAAATTTTATCTTCTTAAGGTAATTTCCTCAAGCAGGATGTATTATGAACACCTAAAATACCAAGATAACTTCTTAGTACGTCTCAATCTTCGAGAATCTGTTAAAGTTCATTAATATACACTTCGGAATAAAATTCCCTTGATTCAGCCAGTGAAGGCAAAACCAGATGATGATGATGATGATCTAGCCAGTGAAGACAAGATCAAATGATTATTACCACACACCTACACTTTACACTTTACACGTTACACTTTACTACACCTAGACTACTAGGTCTAGTTCTTCAAGAAATCACTACCATTATTTGAACATCATGTTCCCAATGTAATTTCCATAATTAAAATGTATTTTGGACAGCTAGAATATCAGGATAACTTCCTAGTACGTCCCGTTCTTCAAGAATTTGTTAAAGTTCAATAATATACACTTCTGAATACAATTTTCTTGGACAAGACGTATTTTTGACACCTAGACTACTAGGACAACTTCTTAGTATGTCTGTTTCTTCAAGAAATCAATACCATTCTTTAAATTTTATGTTCTCAATGTAATTTCCTGAAGGAGGATGTATTGTGGACACCCAGAATATCAGGATAACTTCCTAGTACGTCTCAATCTTCGAGAATCTGTTCAAGTTCTTTAATATACACTTCTGGATGCAATTATTTCGAGTAAGATACATTTACCTAGACTACCTAGACCACTAGGACAACTTCTAAGTGCGTCTCGAACTTCTGGTCACCATGACAGTTTTTAAAGTTTCACTTTGAAATGAAATTTTCTCAGGAAAGGTGTACTTCTGAGACCTTGACTACCAAGACAACTTAGTACTTAGAACGTGTGGATCTTCGAGAAATAATCAAATTTTTTCATACTTTACTTCTCAATAAAATTTTCTCGAGTAGGATGTATTATGGACACCCAGAATACTAGAATAACTTCTAAGTACGTCTTGATCTTACAAAATCCATCAAAGTTTTTTATTATACATTTGCGAATACAATTTCCTTGGACAAAATATATTTTTGACACCTAGGATTCTAGGGAAATTTCTTAGTTTTTTTTGATGTTTAAGAAATCGAAACAATTCTTTAAAATTCATCTTATGAATGTAATTTTCATGAGAAAGATGTGTTATGGACACCTAGAATACCAGGATAACTTATTAGTGCCTCCCAGGTTTCCAGGAACCATCACAGTTATTTAAATTCAACTTTTGAATGTAATTTTTCTTAGAACGGATGTATTTCTGACATCTAGACTACCAGGATCACTTCGCTATGCGTCTCGATCTTCGAGAAATCAACAAAATTTTTCAAATTTCACTTTTAAGGAAAATTTTCTTGGACAAGATATATTTTTGAAACATAGGATACTAGGACAACTTCTTGATATGTCTGCATTTTCAAGGAATTGATACAATTCTTCAAATTTTATCTTCCTAATGTAATTTTCTCAAGAAAGATGTATCATGAACACCTACAATGCTAGGATAACTTCCTAGTACGTCTCAATCTTCGAGAATCTGTTGAAGTTCTTTAATATACATTTCTGAATACAATTTCTTCGGGAAAGATGTCTTCATCTAGACTACCTAGACTACGAGGAGAACTTCTTAGTATGTTTGGTTCTTTAAAAAATCAACATTATTCTTCAAATGGTATGTTCTCAATGCTATTTCCTCGACGGAGATGTATTGTGGACACCTAGAATATCAGGATAACTTCCCAGTACTCAACAATATTCGAGAAACTGTTAAGGTTCATTGATATACACTTCTTAATACAATTTCCTTGGACAAGAGGTATCTTTGACACCTAGATTACTAGGACAACTTCTGAGTATGTCTGGTTCTTTATGAGATCAATACCATTCTTTGAATTTCATGTTCTTAATGTAATTTCCTCCACGAAGATGTATTGTGGACACCTACAATATCAGGATAACTTCCCTAGTACGTCTCAATCCTCGAGAATCCATTAAAGTTCTTTAACATACACTTCTGAATACAATTTCCTCGGTATAAATGTATTCACCTAGACTACCAAGACTACTAGGACAACTTCTTAGCTCGTCTCGAGTTTCAAAAAACCATCAAAATTTTCTACATTTCACTTTTAAATAAAATTTTCTCAGGAAAGGTGTACGAGTACTTTTGAAACCTTGACTACCAAGACAACTTCTTAGTACGTCTGGACCTTCGAGAGATGAACAAAATTCTTCAAATTTTACTTCTCAATACAATTTTTTAAAGGAAGATGTATTATGGACACCTGGAATACTAAGATAACTTCCTAGTACGTCTGGATCTTTGTAAATCCATCGAAGTTCTTCAATCTACACTTCTGAGAACAATTTATTCAGGGAAACTTTATTTTTAACACCTAGACTACTAAGACTATTTCTTAGTATGTCTGGTTCTTCAAGAAATCAATACCATTCTTCAAATTTTATGTTCCTACTGTAATTTCCCCAAGGAAGATGTATTGTGGACACCTAGGATATCAGGATAACTCAGTATTATGTCTCAATCTTCGAGAATACACTAATGTTCCTTGATATATATTTTTGAATACGATGTCCTCGGAAAAGATGTATTTACCGAGACTACATAGACTAATAGGAGAACTTCTTAGTGCGTCTCCAACTTCGAGAAACCATCAATGTTTTTCAAATTTCACTTTTAAATAACATTTCCTCAAGAAAGGTGTGCTTTTGATCTTCGAGAAATAAACAAAGTTCTTTAAATTTCACTTCTCAATACAATTTTCTCAAAGAAGACACACTAAAACTTGGGGTATCAAAGTGTTGCAGATATTTTGATCTAGAATTTCAACTCAATATGATTCGCTTCAGAGAATCAATGAAAATTAAGGAGAGCAACTTCAAGGCGTATTAGTATCTTATACAGAACAGAATGCCAGTTGAAGATTTTCGAAAAACATTCCTATCTGCCAAATTCAAGTTCTACTAATCGATAATCGATCCTTGATCGAGATTTTTGACATTTGTAAACAAACATCCACAACCTCAGTAATCATAAATTTAAATAAACGGAGCTAAGTGGATTACTTTTTTTCAAAATTTGATTAATAATTTTATTTTAAACAAGGATCAATGATTGATCATCATTCAGGTAAGAGGTTTAAATAATTTTATAATGTGTTGAGTAGTTGAAATTTTATGACAGATAATTGATCTCAAAATTTAAATCAAGTTGATCATGAATATAGGTATCAAAACGTTGCATCCTTTTGATCCATTCAACGCATCAATTTGATACCTGGTACTTTTGTGTGGATGTATTATGGACGCCTAGAATATTTGGATAACTTCCTAGTACGTCTCGATATTTGCGAATCCATCAAATCAAATCCCTGATAAACACTATTCAGGGAAAGTTTAATTTTGACACCTAAACTACTAGGACAACTTCTTAGTGCGTCTTGATCTTCACAAAATCATCAAGGTTCTTTAAATTTCATTTTCGAATATGATTTCCTTAAAAACGCATGTTTACTTCAATGTAGAAAATATGAATTTCAGCATCATCCCCTTGCCATATACAAAAAATGAAAACATTTCTGAAAGAATCACCCATCACATTTTTTTAATATACCCACCTTCTGGAAGATGTGAGCATCCGTATGCAAAAATTACAAATTACTTTTCTGTATGGAATACCAAAACTTTTGTGATTCAACGATACTGACTCCCTGAACTTTCTTTCAAGTGTTTGTACAAGTTGAGAGGTTCCAAGGCTCTAAAGTTTGCAAAGATTTCGATCAGGATGTCAAGCCAATTTTACATCTTTTGGCTTTCCTGCCGGGGTGAATGGATCACGTAGTCGAGGAAAGTGCGAGAGTGGAAGGAAGGAAGGAAGGATCTCTAATACCTGGATGATTGCAATAGGTTTTCATTGGCACGCGAATGAAAGGCGTCTCGTCTAGTCGTATTCGCAAACGACTTTAATGCACGTGTCGTTGGACTGCTCGGAGTAATACTACTTGGGTTACAACTAGGCGAAGCATTCGTGCCAAGACCACCTCCCTGGTTGGCTGGATGGCAATACTACATCACCACCGAAGCCAATATATAGTCATAGTAGTCCTCCTCTTTGGGGAGAGAAATTTTATTTGCCCCAGTGAAAGGCATCCCTTTTCCGGCTTTATTCTTTCAGGGTCGCCGCTCGGGTCTTTTCCTCTTTTCCTGTTTTCCACTTATCCGATCTCAACAGGAATTGTTTCACTCCGTGTTTCTACGGTTATAGCGCGCAATCTACTGTATCGGTTGCAATCCACTGTCCTGACTCTTTTCTCCTGATCACTCAGTTTAATTATTATGGGAGCGTTCACATAAGGATGCCCTAAAAGCAAAAGTTTAGAATTTCTTTGCACTCCTATGAGAATAACATAAGGGAAAGAAACACGTTTTTGTAAATTCCATCAAAGTTTTTATATCTCGTTGATAAATACAATCACCTCGGGGAAGATGTATTTTTGAAAGATGTATTGTGTTTGACATGTAAAAAAAAACATGTCAAACACATGTGAACATTTTAATTCCAAAAGAGGTGGCATCAATCAATAATCATAGACTGCACACCATATATTTTCTTCTTAACATTGTGAACTCTTTTTTAAAACAGTATATGACACATGGTGTACGTGGTATTTGAGGTAATTTTGCACATCAGGTCGATGTTTTGAACAAGAAAAAGTCAGAACCAAAACAGTGTTTAAATTTAAGTCCGATTGTAATGGTGTGTGGGCTATACTACTTCATGCAAGTGCGATAAGAATTTTTCGGATTACTGTCCTCAATTATTAATTTTTTTGTACTTTTTTGCTAGTTTTTTTTAGCAAGTATTGAAATTTTAGCTCAAATATTACTTTTTCCAAGATACTTAATATTATTTGAACTATTTTTGTTCATTTGAAGAATTGATTATCTTGTAATACAGCGAATTAATGGAATTGTCTGAATTCAGAAATAGTTTTCAAATTTAGAAATGTTTTAAGCAAATTGAAATGGTTTCTACAATTTGCAGTAGGTTCAAAAATAAAATAATTGGAAAGCAATGGAATTGATCGTAAAATTGTAAAACAATATTTCTATACTGTTTTCCTGTCGAAAGTTGCATTTAGTCAATTCGAAGTTGTTTAAACAATTAATATATAAATGAATGAAAATAATTTACTGTTCACATCCATAAATTGGGTAATGGCATTCAGAAAATACGATTCATTCGCGATATTGCAAAATAAGAAAGTGCTTAAA
This sequence comes from Andricus quercusramuli, assembly GCA_932178445.1. Lineage (NCBI taxonomy): Eukaryota > Metazoa > Arthropoda > Insecta > Hymenoptera > Cynipidae > Andricus > Andricus quercusramuli. The sequence goes on along the minus strand of CAKNXH010000513.1, from coordinate 10,388 downwards.
CAAATGAAAATTGTTTCAACAATATTAAGTATCTTGGAAAATGGAATATTTATGCTAAAATGATATTTGTTAAAAAAAAGTTGCGGAAAGTACAATTTTCCTGCTTTTTCAGTTAGATATTTGGATTTTGGCAAAAATAAATGGTTTATATAATGGAACATCATTTAACAGATAAATCAAATTTTGTAATTTATCTGTTTATGAGGATCTATGAAACAAAATTAGAAGAAAACTCTTGAATTTTAAAATCGAAAAGATGAATTTTCAACCAAAAATACAAATTTCCTACAAATCTATTAAATTTTCAACAAACATGTAAATTTTCAACCAAAAAGTTCAACTTTTTACCAAATTATTTAACATTTTGAGTCAAAAATACAAACTAGCTACAAAAAAATTAAATTTTCAACCCAAAAATATGAATTTTTGGAAAAAAGGTTAATTGTAGTATTTAAATTTTCACCTGAAATGACATATTATGCTGATTAGATCGAAATTTTGAAACCCCAAATTCGGTTGCTTTTTATTTGTTTTTTATATTTAGATGTTACTAAAATTATGAGGAACAACCAAATATCTTCTGAAATGGGAAAATTATTTGAAAGAAGTGCATCTAATATTTATTTAAATAAATCATCGGATAATTGTGAACAACTTTTTTAAAAGCTCTATTTCTGGAGGAGTCAACTCGAGAAGTGGTGTCATCACCATTAGCATTGATGAATATTTCAGATATTTATTATTCAGGAATTTCCTGAACTTTAGAATTAGACAATCATTAATATTATCCTTTTTCCGATAGAGGAAACCCGAACAATGTTTTTTTATAATTTTTTAAAATTTTGATTCCGTAATAATTTTAATATTTCTTCTTTAATTATTGATATGTTTTTTCTGAAAAATTCAATTTTTATTGCGATTTTGAAATTTTAAAGTTGAAGGAATTTTTTGTTTATTTTTTTAGTTAGTTCCTTTACCCTATGCAATTTTTGTTTTAAAACTGATTTTTCAACCGAAAATTCTGCTATTCCATTTGTGGTTAAATATTGATAGTTTTTAGTTGAAAACTCAACTATTTGGTTGGAAATTAATATTTTTGTGGAACAGTCATATTTATGGTTGAAACTTCAACAGTTTTGTAGAAAATTCGTCTTTTCGGCTTGAAAATTTTATTATTTTGGTGAGAAAATTTTCTTTTTGGATTGAAAATTCGACCTTTGTATTGAAAATTCTTCTTTTTTGACAGGAAATTTCTGGATTGAAAAATCAGCTGTCTTCTAAAAAATGTGTCTTTTTGGCTTGAAGATTCAACTATTTGTTAAAAATATTTTTTCCGAATGACTTGCAAATCTTTCTGTGTTGAAAATTCAACTCTTCTTAGAATACGTCTTTTTTTCTTTTCTTCTTTTGGATAGAAAAATCCTACTTTTGGATTAAAAATTCTTCTTTTTTGGTAGAAAAGTTCTGAAATCAAAATTCAACTGTCTTTTAAAAAAACTGTCCTTTCGGATTGAAGATTCAACGATTTTGTGAAAAATGCAACTGTTTTCGTTTATAGTTAAATCTTTCTTGGGTAAAAATTCATCTTTTCAGATTGAAATATTGACTGTGTGGTTAAAACATTAATTGTTTTATAGAAAATTCGCATTTTTTTCTGAAAAATTTGTTTGGAAATTCAACTAATTTGGAGAGAATTTGCCTTTTTGGCTTGAAAATTCAACGATCTGGTTGAACAATTCTTTCCTTCTTGACCTAAAAACCTTTGTGGATTGAAAATTCAACTCTTGTTGAAAATTCGTCTTTTTGGTTTGAAAATTCCAACGTTCTTAATTTAAAATTCGCCGACTTGTTTGCAAGTTAAACTCCTTTGTTCAAAATTTATTTTTCGTTAAAAATTTATTCTTTCTCTAAAAAGTAAACTGCTTGGTTCAACGTTGAAGTACTCTGTAGAAATTCATTTTTTTTTAAATTCGTCATATTAATAGAAAATTCAACTATTTGGACCTAAATTAACTTTTTTGCGAAAAATTAATTTTTTCGGATGGGAAATTCTACATATTGCTTAAAATGTGATTTCTCTCTTAACCTGAAAATCTTTCTTAATTGAAGATTGAACTCATGTTGAAAATTCTTTTTTTTTGATTTGAGAATTATAATTGTTTGATTAAAAATTCAGCTGCATAATTGAAATTTGAACTAATTTGTTAAGAATTAAATGTTTTGAAAAAAAGTTTGAGACTTTGGTCGAAGATTCAAATATTTCTTCTTTGGTTAAGAATTTTTTGTTTAGTTGTAAATTTAAATATTTGTTTGAAAATTCATATTTTTGGGTTGAAAATTCAAGTAGTTGATTGCAAATTCATGTATTTTGTTGATAACTCCTTTTTTTGTAGGAAATCAACCCTCTTGGCTAGAAAATAAACTGTTCGGTTGAAAATTGATCTGTTCAGTTTCAAATTTAACTATTTTTCGAAAATTTCATTTTTTCTAAGAATTAATTCTCTTCACTGAAAATGTGAACATTGATATTCTAGATTAATCTTGAAAATGAATTTGTTTTGGTTGAGGATACCACTATTTAATAACTAAATAATAATTATTTCTGGTTAAAAGTGCAACTGCTTGGTTGAAAATTAATCTCTTTTGGTTGAGAATTCCATTTTTTTTGTAGAGGATTTATCATTGCAGTTGAAAATTCAACAATTGTCTTAATTGTTTCTCTTTTCACCCAAAAATCTTTCTGGATTGAAAATTCAACTCTTGCTGGAAATTCGTTTTTTTTGTTTGCCAATGCTACTGTTTTGGGTTTAAAATTCAACTACTTTGTTGAAAGTTGAAATCCTCTATCAAAAATTTATTTTTTCATACAAAATTAACTATTCTGTTGAACAATATTTTTTTTCGAAAAATCGACCATTTTGTTTTAAAATTCTTCTTTTTTGATAGAAAATTAGACCATTCGAATTGAAAATTCTTGTTTTTTGGTAGAAAACTACTTGGCTGAAAATTCAACTCTCTTTTAAAAAATTCATCTGTTTGTTTTTGTTCAAAATTCAATTATTTTTCTGAGAAATCATAGTCCTTAATTAAAAATCACATTTTTTATTGAAAATAATCTTTTCGTGTCTAAAACGTTCGTATTTTTAGTTTGAAGCCTTAAATCTTTCGTCGAAAATTCTTCGTTTTTTGGTAGAAGGTTAATCTTTTTTGGTTAAGAATTTATAAAATTTGTAGAGAATACAATTATTTCGATTTCTTTCCTGTAGAAAAGATCGGGAAGAAACGTGAAGTAATTTTTTTATAATAAAATACACTGAACAAAATTTTGACAATGAGTATTCGTAGCCGCATCACATAATTAATATCACTTCGTACACAATTTCTTATCAATGAAATTTTTCAGTGAATCCAAAAAATATTGTTTTCAAGATGTACCGAAATTCCCATTGCAAAATAAAAAAAAAAGACTTAGATAGAAAAAAAAATACTTAATCATAGAGCATAAACGTTGAACCATATTCACCCCGAATGATCCATGATTACCTCGATTGACACTATTAATTATTTTTAAATTTTTCATAATTTGAATGTTCCTAAAATTCAATGTTATTCGATTTTCTCAAAGTGATGAAGCCTTTTTTCTAAACAAAGAAAAAACGTTTAATTTTATAGAATACACTTTGAGGAAAATTGCTGATGCATTATTGGATCTATTTGACACATTATTAGTGCAAGGTTGAATTTGCGCTTTGCAATTAAACAGATGTTGACTCTATTTTCTCAAAGCTCTCTCGCTTTGGGGATAACGTTCTAGACACCCGTTCTACTCACTTAATATTAATTGCAGTCTAATTTCAGATTCCAATTTGGAAGGATTTTAGAAGATTCATTAGATATGATGATAAATTATGAAGTCTTATTGAAATTTATGAAATTTGATAAGACATCAAAATTATTATAGAGAATATTAATTTTCTTACTATTGAATTTTGAAAGTAGTCTCAAATAATTTTTTTTTGTTCCAGGTGAGTTCCTCCAGTGAAATCAACCATATTATAGTGTGAGTCATTAAGTATTATTATTTAAAGAAAGCATATATCACCTTGAAATGACCAATTATTTGAAAATTCTTCTAATCAGTTATCAAAATTTTGTGAAAATTCATTTTTCAAATTGGCGGGGTAGTTGCAAATTGAAAACAAAACGTATGTTTTCCAATGCATTCTAAATTCCATTATAAATATTAAATTTACTCAAATTTTCTAATATCAGATAGTTTTTATTTTCTAATTTAAATCCCAGTCTACAAATTAAAAATTTAATAATATAAGAAAATCTTAAGCTAATTCTGAATTCGTGTCAGTGAAATACACAATATCAAAATAAAAGAAATCTGCAATCAAAAAGTCTTTGTGAAACCAAAATTCATTATTACTGGATGCCAAACTCTATGAGTGCCTTACAATTCAAATACAAAAATTATTTTATGATTATTCATAAAACATTAAATTCATAGAAATGCGAAAAATAACGTAATTTTCAATACATGTATTGTTTTTTTTTTGACATTTTTTAGTGATAGGATTTTCATATTCAAAATTTGATAGAAAAATGTAAAAGTATACATTTTTCGTGATAATAAGTAAATAAGGTTACAAATCATAACAAATATTATTCCAAAATGTCAACGTTGATTCAGTTTCAAGATTCGAATGATCCATGCACACTTTTTTGAGTTTTTGTAATAATTTGTTAGGGTTTGGAAAAATGTGACTATCCTTAAAACCAAAAATTTCAATTCTTCATAGAAACGACCTTTCGAGCACTGTATTCTCACCTTTTTTTTACCTAAAATTATTTATATTGGTCTAGTGGAATATTTATTAACATTTCTTAATTAATTTTCATTTATATAAGCAAATGGAATTTTTAAAATAATTTTTTTTTCAAAAATTAGTTTTTTCCTGAAAATTATTACTATTGGTCTATTGGAATATTTCTCAACAATGATTTATCAATTTGCAATTTTGTGAACAAATTCCATTTGTTTAAAAAATTTTCCTCGAACATTTGTTTTTTTTTCAGGAAATAAGGGTTTTTTGTCTAAAAATTCGTCGAACTAGCTTTAATAACATCTGAATAACTTTAATAACATCAATTTATTGAAAAATATTTTTCAATTCTATAAAAAATAAATTATTATTGATTTTCAAAAACCTTTAATTTGTTTAAACAATCATTTTTCCACAAAATTTGTAAATTTTCCTTTATTGTTTGAACAAATAAGTCTCAATTCTTAACAGGAACATATAATGTTTGATAAATTTTTTGAAATGCTGCAGTTGAAATAAAAAAAATAAAAAAATTAGGCATTTTATTTTTTCGGATTTGGAAATAAATGGGGGAGGGGGGTTATCATTGCCATCTAGCATGAAAGAAAATTTTGCCATTTATTTTTGAGCCACCCTAATGCACACAGAAGGGATTTTTCGAGGGGCTGCCCCTCAAATTTAGATTATATAACAGATTTCAAAAGATTTCAAAATATTTCACAAAGATTCTTGCAAGATTTCAAAGATTTCAAAATATATGAAGAATTTTAGAAAGATTTCAAAGATTTCTAATGATTTCAGAAAGATTTGAAAGATTTATAATGATTCCAAAAGATTTCACAAAAATTTCACAAAAATTGTAAAGCATCAAAATCATTTCGGAAGATTTCAGAATATTTAAAAAGATTTTAGAATATTTCAGAAGGATTTCAAATATTTAAAATGATTTCACAACGATTTCTTGAGGTTTTTAGGGATTTTACAAAAGCGTGTACACCATATTTCAAAGATTTTCAAGAATTTCAATTGATCAATTGAAGATTCAAGAAAGATGACAGGAATATTTGAAAGTTTATTAGAGGTTACAACATTTTTTTAAAGATTTAAAAATATTTAAAAATATTTCGCAAAAATTTCACAAAGATTCCCGAAATTTTACAACGATTTCAAACCTTCCAAAGGTTTCAAATATCCCAAATGGTTTGAGAAGATTTCAAAATATTTCAAAAATATTTTAAAGATTTGACAATGGCGTGCACACCATATTCAAAAAAATTGGAACGATTTCCAAAGATTTCAGTAATATTTCAAATCTCTCAAAAGATTTGAGAAAATTTCAAAAGATCAGAAAGATTTCAAAAGATTTCACAAAGATTTCTTAAGGTTTTTAGAGATTTTACAAAAGCGTTTACACCATATTTCAAAAAGTTCAAAAAATTTCGAATGATTTCAAAAGGTTTAAAAAGATTTGAAAAGAGTTCACAAAAATTTCAAAAATTTCAAACAATTACAAAAGGTTAAAAGAAGAATCCAGAAAGATGTCAAAATTCATAAAAGGTATCAACAATTTTTTAAAGTTAAAAAAATGTTTAGAAATATTTCGCAAAAATTTCACAGAGATTCCCAAAATTTAACAACGATTTCTAAACTTCCAAAAGACTTCAAATATCTCAAATGGTTCGAGAAGATTTCAAAATATTCCAAAAATATTGGAATGATTTGACAATGGCGTGCGTACTATATTCAAAAGAATGTAAGCGGTTTCAAAAGATTTCACAAATATTTAAAATCTCTCAAAAGATTTAAGAAAATTCCAAAGGATTTCTGAAATATTTCAAATATCTCAAAAAATTGTTGAAGATTTCAAAAGATTTCAAAAGGATTTCAATGATTCCGCAAAGGCGTGTACACTAGTTTCGAAAGATTTCAAACGATTTCAAAAGGTTGCAAAAAATTTGGAAACAGATCAAAAATATTTCAGAAAGATTTGAGAAGATTTCAAACGATTGCGAAAGATTTCACAAATATTTCAAAGATTTCAGAAATATTTTAAATATCTCAAAAAATTTTAGGAGGGTTCAAAACATTTTGCAAAGTTTTCACACGGATTTCAATGATTTCACAGATGCGTGTACACTAATTTTGAAAGATTTTAAACGATCTTAGAATGTTGCAAAAAATGCTAAAAGATTTCGCAAAGAATTCAGAGAGATTTTAAAGATTCCAAAAGATTTGAGAAGATTTCAAAAGATTTCATAAAGACCTTGATTCTAGATTTTAAGAATGATTGACTCCCCCAAATTTTAAAACTTGAAATAGATGGAAAGAAACTCAAACTAAATTTAAAAATATATAAAAATATTGTATCATGAAGTGACAGGTTTTTCTATTCAGTAATCTTCTTCAATGTACGAATTAATCACCTGAAATTCGTAAGCTAATTGCAAATTTTATTTCGAGGTTGAGTAAATGTTGAAATAATTATCTGCTTCTCAAATAAATTGGAGAGCAGAATGTTTAATATTTCAGCAAAGTAATTAATTTATTAATAATTAATATTTCTTAGGTGTTAAATACTTCAAGATACTCGGATTCCTCGTTTAAAAAAAAGTTATATCCAATCAATGAAAATTCTAAAATAATAAATAAAACTATATCACATGGGGTAATATGACACACGGGGTAATGTAGCACATAGGGCAATGTGGATTCCTGAAATAGCAGCGGCGTACAGTGGACGGGTTTGTAAAATTTTGTTTCCAAATCATAAAAATTTAGGTAGAAGTCACCTAATTAAAATATAAATCTTTACATCACCTCATGATTAAAAAAAAGTTGGACGACTTTTTAAAACAAATCTTTCGCTACAAAATAATTACCTACATAAATTTTCATTTCCATCTGCCATATGGGACGCGGGATTTTTCATTTCGATTTTGGATTTGAAATTCCTAATCAGACAAGCTCCCGAGAAGCAATTTTCAGTTAAATCAGTTATGTGTAGTACATAAATAACACTTATCATCTAAGCATCCGTGGTAAACGATGAGCGAATTTTCGTGGCGAGAGCAGAAAAGGTTGTATCTTGGAAGATGAAAAAATGTGGTATCTTGGGTCAGTGGAGGGAAAAAGATAATATCAGGGAGAAGGTGTGTCAGGAAAAAGGCAGTGGTACCTTAGAAGATGGAAAAAAACATTTCGTTTTTGGGTTTGCTGGAAGGAAAAAGAGGGTACCTGAGAGAGAAGGTAGAAGTAAAAAGGTAGTATCTAGGATGGGTGGAGGGAAAAACGTGGTAAATGTGGGTGAGTGAATGGAAAAGGTTATCTAGGAGGTGAAGAAGAAAAATTGGGGATGGAAGAAGAAAAGTGTTATCTGGTGGTAAGTGGAGCGAAAAAGGTGGCATCAAGGTGTTGCGGCAATATTGCACCGCAATGTAATGCAGTAAAAAAAATACGGTAATATGACATATGCGGTAAAATGACACATGTTGTAACATGACACATGATGTAATATGACACATGATGTAATATGCCACATGAGGTAATATGCCACATGGGGTAATATGACACATGGTGTAAAGTGGCACAGGACATAGTTTGGCACATCAGGTCTATGTTTTGATTGCTATTGATTGAAATTTCAAAAAATTGTGAAACGATTGTCCTGCTCTCTTGAAATAAAATGCCCTTCGGGAATGGAGAGTAGATAGACTTCCCGAAAACAGGAAATGTGCTATTCAACTTAGCACAGAGGCGTTTGCGTGAGGGCAATGGCATACGTGGATGCAATGATGGCTTTTACCAATCGCTCCTTTAATTGTAGCATTAACCGAGGAGCGGCAATTTATTCCAATCGATCGGCCATCAACCTAAGGCCTCAGAAGAAGCGTTTGCACGAACAAAAACCTTTGGGTGTAGTGCACCAGATTTATTGCCTTACTGCCACAGTTATCTGAGCGCTACAAATAAATCCACACGTCAGCTTAAAATGGTTGCTTCCTTGATTGATATCTACAACCATCCTGCAATCGTCGAGTCACCTCGAAACCTATAAAAAAACTGAAAAGATTTACGATGATTTACTGTGATGATGATTGAGTATTCCTGACCCTAATGTTAAAGCTGTCACGTACAAGTAATGCTCTTTACTAAGTCAAACAGACAAAGGTGTGTACATGGTCGATTGAAAATCATAGAAGAGATAAAGGTGTTAAATGAAAAGTTATGATTAATCTTTTATTTAATCATTTTTTATACATTCATCAAGATTGATACAAAGATGAAGTACAATTGCAGGATAGTAGCTGTAACATCATGAATAACTGTCCTCTCTTCTACTCAATCCTCTTTTTCTCCCTTAAATTTAAAAAATCTTAAATTCAAAAAATCATTGAAACACCTAAAATTGAGAATTTTTGCCAAATTTTCTTATTTTCAACCTTCTACAAGGTTTTGTTCCTTTTTGATGACACAAATTCAAAATATTTCATATTATTGTAGGTATGTAGGTACTAATATTTACTTCAAATCGAAATGCTTCAGATTCCTCATGTTTCAAGTGAAAATAAAAAATAGTTGAATTCTCAACCAAAAAGATGAATATTAACCAAAATACGCGTATACTTAATCAAACAGGACCAAAACCAAAAAAAAAAATCTCAACAACAACAAAATTATCAGCCAGTTGGATTCGACGATAAAGTGAGAATTTTTAACAAAATACTTGAATCATTAACCAAACAGAGAAATTTGTAATGAGCGAGATTAATTTTTCACCCAAATAGACTAATTTTTAACAAAAAAGTTCAGTTTTCAAGGAAAAATTTAAATTCTCTTGAAAAGAGTTGGTTTTTAACTATAAAGGAAGAGTTGTCAATAAGAAAGCTACTTTCTAACCAAGGAGATGAATTATTTTCAACCGAAAATCTTTAATAATAATAAAATGAATTCTCAACAGAGTAGTTCAACTTTAAAACAAGAAATTAGATTTTCAACAAAAAAAGATAAATTCTGAAAGAAAAATATAATAGTTATTCTTTCAAGGAAACAATATTTTAATTAAAAAAAAGAGCAACATTCATAAAAAGACGATTTTTGAACGTAATAGCAGATTTTTTTTTAATTGTTGAATTTTCAAACCAAAAAGGCCGATTTTCTACAAAACAGTTGAATTTTCAACCTGAAAGTATGAATTTTCAACAAAAAAGTTAATGTTTAACGAAAAGGTTGAGTTTTCTGCCAAAATATTTGAATTTTCAACCCGAAAAAATGAATTTTTAAAAAATTGGTTAAATTTTAAACCAAGTGACGAAATTTTGGATAGGATGATGAATATTTAACGAAAAAAAAATGATAATTTTAAAATAAGTGTGGAATTTCTAACCAAAAAACATCAATTTCTATGAAAAATGCATTTTTACATATTAACAAAAAAGTATTGCGGTTTCAAATAAAACAAAAATTAATAAGCAAGACGATTTTAATCTAATAATTGATTTCTCGCTTAAGAAAGAAAATAATTTTAACGAAATCGTTGAACTTTCAAGCCAAAAAAAA
>CAKNXH010000512.1:189141-201035 GCA_932178445.1 Andricus quercusramuli | reverse complement strand
TCATCCTACTCTTTTAAAGAGTCAGTTTAACATACCTGAACAAAAAATAGTAATTTTAACAAAATTCACGACGAAAAGCTGCGGTTCAATTTAAAATAGTTAGAACTAGTGGTTTCGAGAGTTCTTCTAACGATCCACTTTTTTCCGTGTAGGGTTAAGTTGCCTAGGACAAGCCCCCTTCCATATCTTCCGAAAATTTTCGATTTTAAGGAACTTTAGAAGCAAAAGCGATTATTGGCATCATACTTTGATCTTTTCTTCACAAAGTTCACACAGTTAAAAGTTCAAAAAATGTTTAAAAGGCAATGATCTTTGATGTTGAAAAAAATATGTATTTGTCTCGTCTTAGGCAACCCGGTATTCTAAGACGGGCCCCTTTTTAAAATAAAAAAAGCTATGTAATTAAACACTAGATATTGATGAATTTTATTCGCAGCGTATTGTTTAAACATAATCTTTACGTTTATAACAAATTAGTAACGTAAAATACATGATAAAACTAAAATAAGCGTTAAATAAGGTATAACAGAAAATAAGTGTAAAAAAAGTCTCAGATCCAGAATTTACTGATATAAATCGAAAAAGCAACATAGATAAAAAATTTTCTCGTTCATGATATAATAGCAATAAAGAGGTTAGGTCATTACCATCGGGACTCGGGACCATCGGAAACTCACAAGGAAAGCAGATTTCACTTTTACCTACATTTCTCTAGCCTAACTGGGGCTCGTCTTCGGTATTTCGCATGATCACAATTTTTTAAATATTTTCATTAAACAGCATAATAATTAATAAGACGTAAGTGTCAGTTGCAATGTTTACAAAATTATCTATCAAACAAAAACATAACTTACTCCTTTAAATCATTAGAAGTTATTAAATCACAACATCTAAAACAGGTAAAAGTTCATTCTCTAACGTACGAAAAGAATGTTTCCTTTCTGTTTTTGTTCATTTACTTCCAGTGCAGGAAAAAACACTTTCAAAATAGCCAGAATTTTGCTGAACACATACTCGCATGCGTGAGTGATGACTATAATGCTTTCGTACAAAAATATTAAGGTTGTCCCGTCTTAGGAGGGGGCTCGTCTTAGGCAACTTTCCCCTACACATATAACGTAGGTCTAGAACCGGAGCAGATTTGCTTCTGTTTTATATCTGGATGCGTTTTGGCCTGGGAACGTTGCGTAACTATAAGTACCCCTAAAATTACTGCGCATCCATAAGTATTGTTCCATAGACCTCTACTGAAAAGATGTAAGTTCTATGTAACTGTACTGCACGTCAATAAGAACCCCAACATTACTACACGCCATGAATGTCATGTAAAAATTGCACATCCATGAGCAGCATGGAACTTTACTGCGCATCCGTGAGTGCCATGAAACTACACTGCGCGGATATTAGTGCCATGTTACTGTACCGCGCGTCTATAAGTGCCACTAACCTTACTGCGTATCCGTAAATGGCGTGCAACTGTACAGTGCATCTGTAAGTGTAATATAGCTCTACTACGCAAACGACAGTGCTATGTAACTGTACTTTGGACCTAAAAGTAACCCCTAACCTTACTGTGCAGAAGTAAGTGTCATGTTGTCGTACTACGCATGCATTACTGACATTTCATTGTAGTGCGCATCAGTAAGTGCCGTTTAATTGTAGTGCGCAGTCGTAGTTGAAGTCTAACTCTACTGAGCAGCTGCAAGTATCGTGCAACTTTACTGCGCAGCCACATTTGCCATTAAACTCTGCTTTGCTGATGGTAGTGCTATGTAACTCTACAATGCATATAAAAGTAACCCCTAGCCATACTGCGCAGCCATAAGTGCAATGTAACTACACTGCGCAACTGTGTGTGCGATTGAACTCTACTGCATAGCTGTAAATTCGTTTTAACTTTTCTGCGCAGCCATATGTGCCATTGAATTCTGCTACGCAGATGTAAGGACTGTGTTGCCCTACTTCGCATCTAAAACTAACCCATAACTTCACTGTGAAGCTATAAGTGCCACGTAACTATACTGCGCACCCCTAAGTGCCATGTAATTGCACTGCGCCTCCGTACGTGTCATTTAGCTGCACTGCCCGGCTGTATATGCCATGTTACTCTACTGCGCAGCTGCAAGTGCCGTGCAACTTCACTTCGCAGCCATATCTGCCATCGAACTCTGATGCGCATCTTTAGTTCCCGTCGAACTCTTTTGCGTAATCTCAAGATATCTCAATAGTTGCAATACCTCCAACTAAAATACTCCTTCTAACCTCTCAAATCGCCTTTGTTAATTTCTCAAATAGAATTGAAAGAACTTTGTAGGCTGGGCCCGATACTAATGGGTTCCATAAGGGTCCAGGTTCGCACCAAACCCCTTAAGAAATTAAAGATTCCAGTCCGCACCCGAATCCGTAAAGGAACTTTTAAGCTCGGGTTCAACCTAAAAGCTTTCGAACCCTGGTTTGTACTATTCTGCTAATATACATCCATGTCCTCCATGGGATGGCGATTAATTCCCTAATTAATGTCAACTATCATCTTTTTGGAGTGATTTGTTCGCGGCAATTCATGATCATTCCTTTTTTTACAGCCGCTTTTTCAGATATAAATTCAACGAGTGACACTTCGCCGTCGTTACCCTCCTCCAGAGTAAACTAAGGTATACTTCACCTACTTATGAATTACCCAGATCGACGTTACCCTGTACCCTGGCCGACTTTACCCACAAATAACGATTACCTGCAACATTTCTTACCCCCAATTTGTTCTGAGTACCCACCACATGGGAAATGGTTACCACGTCAACTCCATTGAATCTTATTTTGTTTCGATGCGAAGAAATTCAACTTTATCTACTTGAAAATTACCCGCAACAAAAATTTAATTCTATTTTTTTCTATAACGTTCTAATATGATAATGGTTTAATGAATGACCGATGTTTTCTGATTCACAGATTTACAAAAATAGCTGTGAAATGAGTGTTTGAATTCAATTTTTCAAAATGACATGTAAATATGTTTTAATTATTTAGCAATGTATTTTGACACGCTCTTCTTTTTCCAGGAAAATTCATTTAAACATTCCAGTGCAAATACACGTTTATTGATTTTCATATTGAGAACTGAGAATCGGATCAGAATATGATTTTTCAAACTATAGCTATTAATTTTTTAATGATTTAGCAACGTATATTGATGCTGAAGCATTATCGTTCCCGTAAGGAGATCGCATGCCTTCTTAGTTGTTCGTGAGGGAAAAGATATTGAATCACGGAAAGATTCAGTGTAATGATACTGGATTTTAAACCCAATCTCTAATGAGATAATAGTAATCATTAATTGTCATCATTATGACCCGTGATACAATGGGTGATTCTGCTCAGCAGAATCACCTTTTCCCTACTTGAATCTACTTTTAAGAATACCATACAAATCTCCTAACGAGATACTATTGCTTGTAAACAAAAACTTGCTAATTTAAGATGGGTGATTGCCCACAAAAAACTCAAAGAACAAAAATTGGAAGTTTATTCTCCTCTGGAATACTGGATTTGGTCATCTATACTTGTAACCAAATTTGACAGTATTCGAGAATTAACATTGACATTGAACATACATTGAACAACATTGAAAATAAAAAAATCTGTATCTCAATGAGTCATTCTCATATTGAGAAAAGGAAACAGAAACGTTATGCAATTCTCTTTTCATTCATGGGATTTAAATCCCTCTTTAGATTTAAATTTCAACAGGTATTTTCTTACGGCGAATTCCCGACTATTTTCTCGGAAAATGACGCGTAATACCTGGAAACATTTAAAGGGTCCGAGCTCTATCAGCTGGCGAACGCGTGGTACGAAAATTCGTTAAATATATATATATATGTATCTTGTCAAGCGACCAGCTGACAAGATAACGCGGCTGTTTGTAAACACGACGCGTTTCCTCGCACGATTCAAAACATATATAAAAGAATCTTCTCTTATTTCAGTAAGACTCTTATGGACTATACGTCATTTCAATCATTACTGAAAATATTAGTATAAAAATCGCAATGCACATCTATATTGAAAACCTAATCGTTCCTCTAAAGGGTAACTTCAGTTATTCCTTTAGAGCTGGGGCTCTAGCCGACGCATCGGGGTAAAGACGAGCTTTCTTATCGGGAGCGGCTATTTAATAGCTCACCCCTCTCGTAGCCAGGTAGGTCCCCACTCTGGTGTCACCTGTGCTACTTGCGCGCTCCGCTGTTGGTTGTTTTCAAACTGTGAAAGGCTTCAAAAGATTGAGAAATAAAAGTGTTCGAATGACTATTGCAGATATTAATATAAGGCACAAGATACATTTCATAATCTGTTTGAAAGTTTTTATAAATAAATAAATGTTTGCGACGAGTTATGTCATAAGTTTTGCATAGTATTCTATAAAGAAAAATAGTGTTCAATACTCGAGTCCTCGCGCGCGATTTGACCTCTCGTATCGAAATATACTATTATGAGGTTACGTCAGAACTTTTACGTGTTGGGGTTTTTTGGACCTCGGTTTCGAATTCAGCGACCCCGAAAAGATATAGTAAACATGGTCTGACCTCGAGACCCAAAAAAAGATTTTGTTTTGCGTGGCTGCGTAATTGAAGGTGACAAAAGTTTGATAAAAAAACAGGTCGTAAATAACAATGACAATGAAAAAAAAAAAGAGTAATGCCCTGAACGTGGAGGCAACCTTGAACTAGTACTGAAAAGATTTTCCCTTAACTTTACCTGTTCAATTTTTGTTGGAATACAAATCAAAATTTACTTTTCACATACCATTCTCATGCGTCTGTTTTATACAGTTCCAAGAAAGGAAAAAAATTTATTTTACTTCAACGGATTAAATAATTTTATATACATATTTGAAAATTATTAGGTGTATAAATAAAGAAATTTTATTAGAGTTAGAAATCTAAAAAAAAATTGATACTTCAAAAACAAATGATAAAATCATACAAAAAAATATAAATGAACATTTAGCCATTAATTAAATTATAGGTGAAGCGTTACAAACTTCACGAAAATAGTACACTCAAACAAAAATTTAAGACATTTTACGCAGTTAAAAAAAATTAAGATAATGGGCGCGCCCAAGATTATACTTTCATAATAAATCTGAAAACTTTGTAATTATTTGCAATTCATTTTCTAAACAACATTATAGTCAGTTCGTTTATTCATCTACGGTGTTGGTAGACAACCTAATAACCCCGGCCAAAAATATTTAAATGACTATTAATTTTATTATTTTTTGTTAACAAAAATCAAGGTTCCGAATAGTACTTTTGCAGTTTTCTGTTATTGATTCTCCCGAATAGTGTTAGTGTTATTGACCTGATATCGATTGCTGAGATACCGATCTATGATGAAACTTTTTCAAATTTATCAAAGAGTTGGTTGAACTAAAGATAAGGCTTGTACGTAAATAAAATTGAAATGTTAACTAACAATTTGAATTGTTAATTAACATTTCGCAGCCGCGTTGGAACCCGAAAGTATCAGAATTTTAGGAAGGCTAGAAACTGGCATTAGTCTCCAGGCGGAGAAGGAGGCTGACACGCGCGCCGTCTCAAAATCAATCTACTAGGTGTCAATAGATCTTTGTCTACGGCTCTATTGTGTTCGCTTTCTCGCGTTCTCTATCTCCTTCTAACTCTCTCTCTCTCTCTCTCTATCCTTGGCCTATCGGCCTTGTGTACGCTAGGCCAGTGTATTAGCAGGGCTGTTGTCACCACGTTGGTCAAGGCCACGCATATAACTATCGCTCGTTGTGGTTGTAGGGACAAGCAATTGGAAATAATTTTTTATTAAGCCTTCGAATAGTATAACTCCACGCAAAATATTTCGCCTGAGAGTGCGGAGGCCCTTAGTCGCTTGTTTTGATCAACTGTCGGGTGGCCCCCACTCTCAGGCGAAAGATTTTACGCATTGTTATACCATAGTAGAAGAAATTTCACGTGTCCTGCTTCCTCCAAATGTAAGGTTACATGCGCATTCCAAGTTATGCGTGCGCACTTCGTTATACTATCAGCGCCATCTAGATGTACCACGGAAATTAAAAACACATGTCTTCAAAACGGTAAATGGGATACCCACCATGGGTAATACTATCTGCAGGCTCAATTGCCCATTCTTGAGGCGAGTCCAGAATAGGCAGTTCACAGTCGACATAAACATTGACTCATGTTCGAAGTACGTCGTAATTGAATGCGCATGCATCGTACTACCAATGGTCTTGGATTTTTGTGCCGTTCACCACTGTAAAAACTAGGATTCGATTTAGAACTTAATTTGGTATTAAAACAGTTCTCGCATCAAAACAATTGCACCTCAGTTTGATCCGCCAATCTAATAAAATAGGGTCGATTAGTGGATTGAAATAGGCTCGAAATGAGAATCATCTGTCAATAACTAAATCTGATAAAACATATTCTAAACTGTCAAGTTTAGTAACCAATCTGAAGTTTGCAAACTAAACAAGACAGAAGCTCACCTTCACCAGACCCATCGCAGTGACGAAAATTTGAGCTCATAATGGAATAAGGATTTGTAAAAAAATTATTACAGTTTGAATGAAAGTATTTTCAAACATGCGTTACAAAAATTATAACACATGTGGAAAAAAAAATTATTTTTTTCCTGCACGTAAAGATTGAACTGAAATATTTCAAAAATATTTTGGAAAAGAATGCAGTTCATGATGTAATAAGGATTTGTGAAAAAAATAATCATAGCAGGTTGCACTCAGATTGTGTCCAATACATGTTACAAAAATGATAACACATGTGAGAAAAAATTTCATTGAAATTCAGTTTGTCGGTACACACAAAGGTTCAATCGAAACCTTTTAAACATATTTTGGCAATGAATTTGGGAAAGATAAACAATGATAATAACATATGTTTCGCCTGTTTTAAAGTGAAATGCAAATTTGTGAATATAGTAAATATCTGGATGTAAGATATTTTACTCTATGATTCATTTATCAGTAAAGAATATTCTACTTACCAACAGAATCGAAGGATATCGTAAATATGAAAATCAGAGTTAAAATTAGCGTATTCATTTTTATAAAGTGCCAGTAGTGCTTTTCCAAAAGAACTTCCAGAGCCGAAACTGACAAGATTTTTCATACGTGTCATACCTGCTTATATACCAGTCATTATCAGGTTATTGACAAAAATGATTATCTACATTTAGGTGGGGAAATTAAGCCATAGAATTAAACTGTTTTGTGAATAGTATTTTTCTTGCTGTGAAATAAAGATTCTTTATTTACTATCCTTGAAAATGTCAAGAGTAGACCACCAGATATGAGTCGTGACAATCGTAAATGAGTGACATTATGAAAAAAATTGAAGAATTTTTAGAATATCTCCTTATTACGTATTTTTTTGTAATTTTTTTTAGGTTAAACATTTTTTTCAGAATTCAAAAACTGTTGAACGAGTTCGCAACTTACTGTTGTCATCGTTACAAGCTCATGAAGAAATATTATGACAAATTCAGTATAGGCCTGTGATGATATTTCTAAATTGAATTTCTTATTATTTTTTTGCGATTCTTGAAGTATCATTCAAAGAAGCTCGCTATTGAATATTGAACAAGATTCAAAGGATTTCATTGGACCACCAACAATTTAAAAGATTTCGACGCGTTTGAAAAAGTTCTCCAGCAAGCTTAAGATATTAGAAAATCTATTTCTTTGATATGAAAAAGGCTTAAAATTGTACGATATTAAATCAGGTGCTTTAAATATTGAAAAATTCAGAATTATATTATACAATTAAAAAATTGGTTATTGCTATATAAAATAAAAAATTTCAGAAATAATAATAAATGTTATATTTGTGACTTTCGATTAGTCCACAAGGCTCAATTGTAAATTAAGCAAGAATTTCAATTTGCAAACCTCGGAACTTCTAATCTTCAGAAAGTTATAAAGTAATATCGCAAGAATTCAGAAAGAAATGATTTATTGTACTCTCAGTTATCATTTGAAGTGACCAGGTCAATTTTTAGATTCTTATTCTAATGAGACGCATTTAAAGCATCAAAGTACGCAAAATGAGAAAAAAATGAAGAGACAAAAATTGTTTATCTGGAAAAGGTCTATAAGTTTTTTCAATAATTTTTTTTACAGGACGCACAGATTTTGTTCTATTCGTGAATAATAACATTGAAAATCTGAAAAATCAAATTGTCTGGGGTGACAACTTTTAATTTGAAATTTTCTGGCTTTTTTAGATAAAGGGTGCTGAGAAGGGATTCATTAAATGGGCTGGTGTTTATTCTTGAACATTTTGAATGTTCGTTCAATGAGTTGAAGTCTTGGGAAATTGGTTGGGTTGACTATTTTCATTTTGAAATTTTTTGGGCTGTCTTAGTAATGGGCAGCTGGTAATGGGCATTTGGAAATCTTCTTAAAAATTATCTTCAAATTAATTTAGAAAGAAAAAATTAAACATTTTTACAGAAATCTTGAGACATTTTTTTTCTTAAAACCTCGCAATACTCTTGAACGGCTTTTTTTCGCGATCTTCAAAAATCTAGATTTTGTTTTATTCATATTCAAAATTTTGTTCAAATACTTAAAAATGAAAAAATTGCCTTATAATCTTCCAGATTCTTTTTCAAGGATTTTGGAAATCTGTTGATACCTTTTCCAACAATCTCTTATGATTAAATTTGAAAAAATATATATAAATCTTCTGAGGAATCTTAGGAAAATTGGTTAATTCTCTTAGAACCTTCCAAAATTCCCAAAAGCTTCTTTTCATCAATAATCAGTTTAAATGTTCCCCTTAAAATTCATTTTTCAATATACTGAGCTGTTTTTTCAGTATTTCAAAAAATGTGAGTCTTTTCCTAAAAATATAGATATTTTTTCCTTTCTAATTCCTAATTAGGTTGATGACAAAAGTAAGGAAATTGAAAGTAAAGTTATGAAATTTGTTAAATTTGTATCCATATGTGATTATTTTGTAGAACTTCTATTTAATGTTTCGTGGTTAAAAATCGCACATATCATGATTTGCTCTTTTTGATATCAGAAATTAGAAACAGATCACCAAAAAACATATTTCACTACTTCTGGTTTGCCGAGTCAAAATTTTTTTCGGCTGCGTAAAAAGTTTCCTGTGTTTGATAAAAGAAGATGAATGTGTAACTTTTTCAGCCTTATTGAAACAAGAGAACGGCTACATATTTCGGGAAAAACAGAAAATATTTAGACAATTTATCTATGTTACCTTGCTTATTGACGTTAAAAATAATCTCTTCTCGAATATCACGAATACAAAACGCGTTAGATAAATTTGATATTTTTCTTTTTTAAATGAACTAACCGTTTCTTTTACAAATTTTGTTGATTCAACTAAAATAAAACTTGAGGAAATTATATGTTTACAAATCGAAATCGTTAAAAATAGTAAAATTCCAGCCAAATTTGAAGATAAATTCCATTATTTCGTATTTAACTTTGAAAATGAACGACTTGAATCCCTTGAAAATTCCTTGAAATCTTCTAAAATACCCTACAACATTTGAAGGCCTTTGAAGTATTTTAAAATCTCTTGAAACTTTTTATTGCTTTTGAAAGTTCCTCAGATGTTTTTAGAAACATTGAAGCATCAATTTATTATTGTTTATATTCTCTTAGATAAGTTCTGAAAAGCTGCTTTTTTCTAACATCTTTAGTTTTACTTTGACTTTTTAGTTATGAAGAAATAATAGGTGAACCTCGACAAGAATCATTTTTTGAATAGTATTGTATTTTTTTCAGTGGATGATATTATCCCTTTTCCCAATGTTTACGGAAAATTAATTTAAATAAGGATTTGTAAAGCGTAGAAGAAAAATTTAGAATTGCATAAACATATTTTGATGTCAACCTTCTCACTAGCAAAATATATTCACAAAAGAAGAGATTATTTAGAATACGTTTCTCTCAGTAGTACGGCTGGACGACTGCTGGATTAGCCACCAAGAGATGGTGCCACCGTCGCAAGTTGCCGACACCAACAGATGGCTCCACCGACAAAGGGAGGATTCTGTTCCGTCCTCAGTTACCGACAGTCAGGAAAAGAGTGAGGTCGGTAATGCAGTCTCTTGCTGCGATAAAATTATACCATCGGTTGGTGAAACAGAGAGACCGGTAATTCTAAGGTAATATTCCACTCGATGTCGGTAAAACAGTGAGGCTGGTCATGAAGATTCATGCTAAGTTAACATTACAAGGTTCTGTTCCATGCTATGTCGGTAAAATAGTGAGGTTGGTAATAACGATTCCTGCTAAGTTAACATTAACCCGTTAACCACACCCTGGGTCCAGGAGACCCGGTCCAACTTTGAGTTGATGTACCGTCCAACGATCGTGTTCAAACGCTAATGTCAGTGCCATTTGTTATAGTTTGAGGGTACTGGAGTAGGCTTGCATACTTTCCGCATCTCGCCGAAACGTTTAGTAGCAGCCAGGTGTTCATCTGCGCAAAGTTCAAAATAAATATGTATCTTTTTTCATGGAATCCTTATAAAATTATTTTTATCGTAAACTATCTCTTGAGCAATGTTGACAACATGAGAAGCATTCAACTATGATCTTCATTAGTAAGGGAACGTCAATAAACTACGTAGCCTGTTTTTCTTTTGTTTATAACGTTGTGTCCTTTATCACTTAACGGCAATTGTCTCTTCGTCTTTATACAAACAAAAGAAGAACAGGCTACGTGGTTTATGGACGCTCCCTAACCTTTTATGGTAATTTGAGAAAAAATTGGAACATATTTATATGTTTCCTCCCTACAGAAGAACCTTGAGATTCGCTTTCCAATATAGAAATTTGAAAATTCGTTTTGATAATAATTTTATTGCTATAAATTCTATTTTCAATGAAGCTAAAACTCGCCATATGCGTACGAAGCGCACACTTCGGTACTCAGAATAGAAATAATGAATGAGTGTATGAACTTATTTTAGAATTTATTTTATTTAGTTTATTTTAATGAATTTTTTAAAGAAGTTGTAGGCTCCCGAAGCTACGATTATGGTTTCTTAAAGCAACCAATCCCGAAGCAACTGGAACGTGTACGTCATCCGCTTCTGCTCCTTCTGTCCTAGAAAGTAAGCAAGAGAGGGAAACTTACGCCTGATAATATCGAACAACACTGTTCATTGGAGTCAGGTCTCTAGCCGCGGATGACCTTACGCGGCCAGACGGAGTGATACGGACCAGACGGAGTGATACAAGAAGAACAGCCTTTCGCATCCGGTTCGTGTTGGAATGAGCCTGACGCTGGCAAGCCGGAATTTCGTTGCGTTGGCTGATGAGTGAAGCTTTCATACCTCCAGGACTGCCACGGATTGTGAATCCTGGAAACGACAAACTTTTCTCTCTTGGAAACGGCAAACAACTAACTCGTAGAAACAACGACATTGCCACTCCTGGAAACGACAGACTTTTCACTGCTGAAAGAGGCGAACCTGTTGCTCGTAGAAGCAGACACCTAGATATGCCCCAATGACAATCTTTACAAAGTTCTGCAATATTTCAACTCCAAAGAAGCGGTTTATCCACTTTTATCTGAAAGCGCTTCCTTCATCCTCTTCTTCTCAACAACACTCAGAGTGTTTTTCCAATATTGCGCATATAACATTTCTTTACCTACTTTCTCACACATTCCAGATGTCATCTGGAATGTTTTTCTGCAAGGGAGGAAAGAAGAATTTTTAATCAATAAATTGCATGCACAGCGTGTGCTATTCGCTTAGAATCTATCTTCGAATACTCTTTGGGGTCTCCCCGCTCCATCTTGAACGCATTACCATCAAGCACCTTATTACTTGATCGTAATCGACCCAGCTTCCTATCA
>CAKNXH010000512.1:145158-173341 GCA_932178445.1 Andricus quercusramuli | reverse complement strand
CTCATCCGACCCATGTATCGCTGTATGATCCGTTGCATTTGAAAACTACAACATTATGTATTGTAGCGTTACCCTACATTTCGGAAATACACTTCCAATACATTTAGTAGAAGTTTTATGCGGGAATTTTCAACAGTGTGTTTATAAAATTTAAAAAAAAAATCAGCATGAGTTTCTAACTTAACGTTATATTACTGGGACTTTAAGTTTACCTTCAATTTGACAATTACCCATAAGCTACTCCCACGCGCGTCAAGAAAAAATTCAGGCGTGCATGTTGCTTCGGTATTTAATATTTTAATTCAATTTTGATTGTGCTGTCTGTTTATATTATTATTCATGATTCCAATTTCTGTTCAAAAAAGGAAAATGAAATTAAAGTCGGGTCGATGCAGTTTGAGGTTGAGTACAATTTCAGACAATTTTTCGAGCAGAAAGACGTATATATTTATGTTTTCTAACACTCCTGTATACGTTTTTCGTTTTAGTTGTTTTGCTTTGCCTGTGTAAACTATGAGAAGGAGAACTTGATTTCTTAAAATGTGTTTGACGAAAAAGGTAATTTTCAACCGAATAGTTTAATTTTCTACCAAATTGTTCGATTCCCAAACAATCCGAATTAATTTAGAATCAAACAGTTGCATTTTCAACCAAAAATAATGAATTTTCAACCAAGAAAATTAATTTTCGTCCAAGAAAGACGGCTTTTCAACAAAATACATGAATTTTCAACTAGAAAAGATCAATCGAAAAAAAAATTTATCAAATATTAACTAAAATAGAATAGTTACATTATAAGTTAGAAAAATGAATTCTCAACCAATAAACAGAAGAACTTTTAACAAAATAGTCACATTCTCAATCAAAGAGAGGAGTTTTCAACTAAAATTAATCAATCTTAAAAAAAAGAATTTTTAACAAAAGAGTTGAAACCAAAAGTCGATTTTTAACCCAGAAAATTAATTTTCTATGAATGGAATAATTAGACGTTCAACCAAGGAATAATCTTCAACCAAAAAAATTAATTTTTTAACAGAGAAGATCAACTTTCAACCAAGTAGCTGAATTTCCCATAAAAAACATGTATTTATAACAAAATAGTTGCATTCTCGAAAAATAATAAAATTTTTAACCAAAAGTAGTTGATTTTTTTGTTGGATTATATTAATTTAGTTCCCATTTCGTAAAATAAAATAAAATAATAAATAATTTCATGAAATAGTTCAAATCGCGGTAAAATTTCAGCTGTAACCACGTCTCACGACCGTGAGATGGGTGGTTACAGTCTGCGCGAACTCAATACGATGATCCGGCGAAAGTCTCGTGCATCCTGAGGACACGGAGCGACCCAAGGACGACCGCCTTCTGCATTCTCCCTGCAAGTGTCTCAGCATTTTGATGACACGCAGGGATGCTTTTCAGGCTACTAACAAGTGAAACCTTGGCACCTCCAAGAGCGCCAATGATCAGGACGATTAGCTTAACAGAATATTCCGGGTATAACCGTCGCAACTCCCTCATAAGGTCTTTATACCTTTTTTTCTTTTCTTTCTCCTTCGCTGTGACGTTTTTGTCCGCTGGTGCCGAAAATTCGATAACGAACATGGTTCGTTTCTCGAAGTCAAGAAGAACCATGTCAGGCCTCGAGTGCGCAACAGAAACAACTGTCGAGAATATGAAGTTCCAGTATATGCGGCACTTCTCATTTTCGACAACTGACTCTATTTCTCTAGGGGCGTTCAGTGGAGAGGTATTTGGGCTAATGCCGTAAGAGTGACAGAGATGGTAATAAAGCACTCTCAGTGCCGCATTGTGCCTTTGGATGTAGGTTGTTCCCGCATGAGCTGGACAACTAGATAGTATGTGTCCTAGATGCTCGGGGTGTTCATGACACGCTCTGCAGCTATCATCGGGAATATCTTGGCTCAAAATGTGGCGACGGTATGCTAGAGTGGAAATGACACCATCTTGACATGCCAAAATGAAGCCCTCTGTGCCCGACTTCAATCCGGGTGATCTAAGGAAAGCAAACGTCAGCTCGTACGACATCGACTGATCTTCCACATTTCCACATTTTTGTGGAAGATGCCGTGCATCTTCTTGTCGAGGAGCTCTTCGCGGAAGTTTTTCTCCTGTGCTTTCTTAATCCGGGCCTTCAGGAGTGAGTATGCAAGATGGATAAGATTTGATGGATTTCGCTCACCCCTGATATTGAAGTCAAGGCCGAGTGTTTCAGCAGCCTCTTCTGCTGCTTTGTAAAGAAACGCCCTTTGCCTACTTCTTCGTGTTTTCTGACCATTTTAAGAAGAGGATCTTGTCCATTTGCGACAATATGTGCTGTACCCAGAATAATCCTGTTGTGAAGACATTCAAGATTCAGTATTCCACGACCACCTTGACGGCGTGAGATGTAAAGTCGTGGAACAGAAGACTTAAGGTGCATGCTTTTGTTCATGTGCATGACCTTTCGGGTCCCGATATCGAGGGATCTGGGCTCGTCCTTCGTCCATGGAACTACTCCAAATGAATAGAGTACTACTGGGACGGCAAGCATGTTCGTTACAGATACGTTGTTCCTCGCCGACAGTTCGGAAGACCATATCTGTCGGAGAAGACGTTTATATCTGCATCGAAGAGTATCCTTTATAGATGTTACGTCCTGACTGCGGCTTTGTGGCACGCCCAGGTATGTATAGGTCTCTCCAGCGCAAAGGTGTCGTATAGCGCTTCTGTCAACGAGTTCAGGATCTTCGGGGATGCCGTTAAGTTTTCCTTTCTTCAAATTAACCTTGGCGCATTTCTCTAACCCGAACTCCATTCCAATCTCTTGAGTGTACTCTGTGACAATTTCTAGAGCTAGATGTAGTTTCTCTTGATTTCTAGCATAGAGCTTAAGATCATCCATGTAAAATACATGAGTTACATTATGCTTCCGATTTCCAGGTTTTCCGCAGAGGTACCCTTCGGAATGGCGAAGTGCGAGAGATAGTGGCAATAATCTGAGGCAAAAGAGGAGAGGGCTCATGGTATCGCCCTGAAACACACCTCTCTGAAAGGCGATACTGTTGGTGATCACACGATATTTTCCAGATAAGATGGTAAATCTGGTTTTCCAAAGCGGCATTAATCTCTCTATGCATCTCACGATGTGTGGATGAACCTTTAAGCTTTCCAACAGACAGATGATAATTCTATGGGGGTTTGAATCAAAAGCTTTTCGGTAATCCATCCAGGCCATCGATAGAGATCGTTGATAGGATGCTGCATCTTTACAGACACATCTATCGATGAGCAGGTCCTCCCGACATCCTGCTATGCCTTTCTTCGAGCCACGTTGTTCATACATCTCTCGCCAGACAGGTTCAATCGTCCGAAGAATCCTATCATTTAGGATGGCTGTGAAGATCTTATACAGTGTGTTCAGAAAAGTTATTGGCCTGTAATTCTTAGGGTCAGCTAAGTTGCCCGTCTTAGGCAGGAGCACTGTGCGCCCTTCCACCAACCACTCCGGAATAGGCTCTTCCGACTTTAGATATGAGGTGAAAATTCGGGCCAGATGCTGGTGGGTAGAAGGAAACTTCTTCCACCAGAAGGTCTTGATACCATCTGGTCCCGAAGAGGGAAAGTTCTTCATGCCTCTTAATACGTTTTTCACCTCCTCGGTAGTGGTAGGTGGGCATTCTTCCTCAGGTGTTATGAGGGCATTGCACAGCTCCTTGAAGCTATTTATGCTCTTTGAGTCTACTTGAAGTGGATGCTGGGCCTCGTAGGCTTCTCTCCAAAATGCTTCGACCTCCTCTGGTTTGTGCGGATGGTCGACATTAATTGGAGGGTCTTGGAAGAGTTTAGATGGATCAGATGAAAATTGTTGATTTTCTCTGACCCACCTCTCTCTCCGCTCTAGACTTCTTCTAGCGCTAGATAGTATTCGTATTCTGTCAACAATATGCTGTCTGATGGTCATTAACTTTGATTTGTTGATTGTGTGATGACGGATCCGCAGTTCGCGCGGGAACCGTCGAACCTTGGCAGTGAAATTCCTGCCAGATGTTATGTAGTCAATCACACACTGAATGCGGGACGCGTACTGTCTAGCCCAGCCTATCTTTGTGCTGAGTTGATGCATTCTTCTTTTGGTCTTATGGTCAACCGTTGGTTTTGTTTTACGGCTTGCATCTGCTAAAGTTCTCACTGCATTGTACACAGCACAACTGATAGTCCAGAGGTCGGATTCTTCGGAAAAATCTCCACGAAGTTCATCATCCAATTCAGTCAGATCTTTGGGCTTGGGAGAAACCTGAATGTTGATGTTTCTCCGGGTCCTGAAGCACCGTTCTTCCTCTATTGGATGCATGTTCTGGATGCGGTTGAGTAGGCACTCCGCTTATATAACCTCTTTTCCGGAGGTTCTCGGCATGGTTTCGCAGACGTTGTTGCGAAAAGTCTGAGAGCTCTGGGTGTTTCTCGCACCACAGAGCATGCAGTCGTGCCATGTAACCTTCTCGTTCAGGGACCATACTGGCATCGTAGCACTCCAGCAGGCCGTCATTGAGTTGATCCGTCCACTTAAAAGTAACAAGATTCCGCCGGTCAATCGCATTGACTTCGTCTTGATTGGCTCCCCCAACTGTAGGGTAGTCGGCATTGTTGTCCGACCCATTGTCGGGAGCCCTGCGCGTTCGATTGTTTTGAACCGCACTTACTACAATTATGTTTGGTGTTGTCATTGTTGTTCCCACGAGCAGCTAGGGAAAGGGTTCGTCCATCCTTGTAGAGCCCCGCATGCAAGGATAAGGCTGTATACTCTGAGAGTCGCCGATTTCCCAGAATCACCGTTAGAGACACCTCACCCAGGTGAAATTCAGCTTTCGGCACGGTTCTCACGCCTTCGCTTGGGGGTTATTCCTTCGGGACCATCCCTGGACAATTGTCCGCGACTGCTTATTAATTATTGTAACCATATTCAGCAGAAACCCTTGGTACAGGGACCCTCTATCCGCAACCTGAGGACGCGTTCGGTGGCTTTGTCATAAGCCCTTCGGTTCTATTCCAAAGGAATCGAAACCGAACCGATATATATATATATATATATTGTAACCTGCGCGTTACAGGATTGAATGTCACTGACCTCGATACTTTCGTGGCGAAATTTCAGCTGCGATACTGGAATGAGCACACGCAATATGAGATTAAAAAGAAACTCGAATTTGGCCATTTCCAGATAGGAAAGGACAAATCTCGAGCTGAATATGCAACTAAAATGTTTGCAAACGTCAGTGAGCTATCGCCTGCGCCAGATCACAAGGAGATCATAAAGAAACTCGCTCGTCATTACACCGACGAAATCAAATATGCCATTGTTGGACAAGGCATAAGTACGTGTGAACTAATCATCGAGCTCTTGGAAGAATTCGATAAAATTGGAAACACGAACAGCGGCTATGCAGAGAATCGTGAATCGCGCAACAAAAATCTACCACGAGAGAATAATGCACAAAACAGTAATGCATGGAGACCCAGCAACAACAATGATGGATACAATAGACAAACCAACAATGGAAACAACTGGGGTACACAGAACAACAATAATAACTACAATAACCGTTCCAATGTCAACTCGAGTGCGAAGCCCAGCGCAAGCGCGGGGGGGGGGGGGGGCCCCGCGACCACAGAATGAAGGAGGCTCATGGAGACAATTACAGGGCCAATCCCCGTACAAAGTCCAGAACATGGAAGTCGAAACCCCATCAAACCTAGAAAATGAAGAATATACACAAGAAGAACCATTTTCAGAGGCGGGAAACGATCAGGAGCCACGTCAATAGAAAATGATCCTATCGAAATTGACGTGGCGAACGATACTGTTTACACGACCCACATGCTTACGAACACTCGTGAAGAGCTGACAGAGGAATCCGGAGAAACCATCGAAAAAAAACGCTCGAAATTTTATAAAGCTAATATTCAAGTTGCAGGTATTGTTACACAGGCCCTCATTGACACAGGCGCAGAAATTACCTGTATCTCCGAGGAGTTTCTGAACGGCAACAAGGAGAGGTGTAGCCGCTATCCTTGTCTACTATTGGCAGGTGTAGCTGTGGCCGGCCCGCTGGGGGGCAAGGCAGTGCGCCTTAGCCGACAAATCTACGCCGACGTACAACTACCTAGCACGAGCATTAAATTAGTCTTTCTTATTGTACCACGCCTCTCCAGAACGTGTATAATTGGGATTGACGTATTGGACGAATACAAAGCTAACATCGATCTTAATACCAAAACTGTCACCTGCCCCTACTTGCAAGGACAGCCCACCGTCCGAATCTTGCAAGATGAAAGCAAGAACATGCAAGATGGAGATCTCAACCTATGTGCGTTAGAAACGTCATCAGAAATGGAAGAGAAAAATATAAGCACAAATGAAAAGGAGGAGCATGTTGGAAGCGAACTCCCACTGAATATCACGCAAGAAGAAATCGTGGAGAAAATAGGGGAGAGTCAAGGATTGACTACTACTGAGCGAAACCGACTTGGCGAAATCTTATGAAAACATCGGCAGGTGTTCAGACGAGAACCGGGACTGCTACAAAATTATCAGCACGTGCTGAAGGTGCGAGAAGGACAGCCTTTCATAGGACGGAGCTATCCGATTCCTATGGCACACAGAGAAAAGGTCGATGAAGAGATTAGACGAATGACGAAATTAGGCATCATACAACGTTCTAACAGCCCTTACATTAACCCACTAGTACCGGTTATAAAAAAGGACGGTTCAATTCGTCTATGCTTGGATGCTCACCGACTGAACGACGTTCTAATAGAGGACTGGGAGTGTCCTGAACCTGCAGAGTTCCTGTTTCAAAAATGTCGAGGCATGAACATAATGTCGAACCTTGACATGACGAGCAGCTTTTGGCAGGTGCCGTTACACTCAGAGTCAAGACAATACACAGCGTTCCAATACAGAGGAAGGAGCTACGAATTCAGAGTCGTACCATTTGGACTGTAAACGAGCACGGCCGCTCTTGTGAGAGGCCTCGATCATGCCTTAGAAGGATTAGGTGAACAAATCATCTCATTTGTAGACGACACATTAATTACGTCAGAAACTAATGAGCTTCATTTGGAACATCTTGACGAGATTCTTGGCCGTTTAAAAGAAAATAACCTCACATTAAACCTGAGCAAGTCACACTTTTTCAAAAAGGAAACTTAATACCTAGGATTCATTCTCACGACTGAAGGGGTTAAACCGGATCCAGAAAAAATCAACAGCATTCACGACTTTCCAGCACCACGCAACGTGAAACAACTGCGAGGATTCCTGGGGCTCATTCATTTCTACTCAAAATTTAGTAAGGAGCACGCTGCAGAAACAGTGCCGCTTCTAAAGCTAATAAAAAAGGGTGCACAATGGAAATCGGACCAGGAAGCTCAAGAAAGTTTTCAAAGGGTTAAAAAACTTGTATCTAGAGACAGACGCGATCAATTATGCCCTCGGAGCCATGCTATACCAATTAAACGAGAAAAATGACAAAGAGATAATCTCTTTGGCAAGTTGAACGTTAAAAGGTCCAGAGTTAACGTATTTCACAACAGAAAAAGAATTATTGGCCAGAGTATGGGCTATGCAAAAATTCCGAACCTATTTGCATGGGGCACAGATAATTAATCGCACCGACCATCTCGCACTTACTTTTTTGAAAAAATGCAAATTTGTAAATGCCAGACTAACGAGGTGGATACTTGCCATACAGGATTATAACATAAAAATAGAGCATCTACATGGAAAGGAGAACATAATGGCGGACGTACTGAGTCGTGTGCAGGACAATGAAGTTTACAAGAAGAATCGAGGAGAAACACGACTCATTATAAATGCACTGAATCACCAACTGACGCCAGAAATCAAGAGTCATATACAAAACATATCTCAACGACAATTGCAGGACAAACGAACCCAACAAATAATGCGTGACGTAAAAAAAATGATGAACATCAAACGCGCTTTAAAGTGATAGAAGAAACTTTATATCACTTTGATGGAGCAAATTATCGTGTCTATCTCCCTCAGGACATCACTGAAGCTTTAATATGGGAGTGTCACCAATCCTATGGCCACCCAGGGGCGGAGAAGACATACAAAATCTTAAGAGAGACATTTTACGCGCCACGCATGGCAAAATTAACGAGACGAATTCTTTCAACATGTGACTCTTGCCAGAGGAACAAACTGTCAACACAGGCATCACAAGCGCTACTTGAACCCGTGCTGTCGAAAGAACCACTCGAAATTTTGTCAATAGATTTTTTTGGTCCGTTAACAAAATCTAATTATGGCTACGAGCATATTTTGGTCATGGTAGATACTTTCACGAAATACACGAAGCTGTACCCTCTACGGAAAGCAACAGGTGAAGCAGCAATTAAGAAACTTGACGAGTTCATTGAGTACATTGGAATTCCACAGAAGGTCCTATCTGACAGAGGAACACAATTCACAAGTTACCGATGGAGACAGGCACTGGAAGAACGAGGGATAAAAGTAATACTAACGTCGATC
Source organism: Andricus quercusramuli (assembly GCA_932178445.1). NCBI lineage: Eukaryota > Metazoa > Arthropoda > Insecta > Hymenoptera > Cynipidae > Andricus > Andricus quercusramuli. The sequence continues at coordinate 164,781 of CAKNXH010000512.1, read as the reverse complement.
CGCCATCCACAGGCTAACATGGTGGAAAGAGTGAATAGCGAACTCGCGAGACTATTCAGGACCCTTCTGCCGCCCGATCAACACGGAGGATGGTACACGCAAATGGAACACATTAAGACAGTAATTAGCGAATCACACCACGACACTACAGAAATCACTCCCTACGAGGCGCTTTGGGGTCGTAAACCAAAAAGATGGTGGACCGATCTTTTACCATATGCCCCTCCTCACCCCGTGGACAACCGAGAGGAACAATTGGTAGTGCTACGTGAGAGAATCAAGAAAAAACGAGGGAAGCTTCTTGCACGCATAAACAAGAAAAAGAAAGGGGTAACATACAATACAGGAGAATGGATCTTAGCCAAGGCATGCAACGTGTCAAATGTAACAACAGGTGTTATGGCTAAGTTCCTAGCACTCCACGAAGGCCCTTACCGGATCAACAAACAGGTAGCAACCAATGTTTACATCTTGAGCCACCCAGAGAGCGACAGAGAGAGAGGGCAATACCATGCCAACGATCTTCGAAAATATCGAAGAAAAGTTGAGGGTGGGGATAAGGAAAATGAAGCGACAACGTCCGACGGGTCCCAAAGGGTCGAGGAAAATTCGGATTAGTCAGTATTGACGAATCCTCTTAAGATGCCAGACGCAAGCACTTTAGTCGAAATTTCGGACCTTCGTCCATGCATCGCAGTTTAGTGCGATATGGACAAAGTGGAAGAGAACTTCGAAGAAAGACCAACTCACGGATACAGAATCATGAGGGATCTTGCGTAATTAATGGACGTTGCCCTAGAAATGTTTCTTTGTATAGATACATATTCAGATGCAGTAAAACGTGTCAAACAACTGGCAACTTGAGAGTATGCCTACGCAACAGATGTAGAGCAAAATCTCGAAGTAAGCGCATTAGAAGATGCAAAAATTAAACAAGTTAAAGCCCATAGTTTGAAAGCGGATTTTAATAAGCAAAATCATTCAATGAATTCGGTACCTAAGTTGCAAAAAAAGTATTCGACAGAAAATATTAAATTTAATATCGGAAATGTTGATTCATTACAAGATCCATTAGAAGATAATAATTTCTTAGATTCTGAGTGAGCTTCTGGAAGAAATCGTGCCAGTAAGATATTCTTCTTTTTCTTTGTATGATTTATTTCTCAATTAAATAAAATTATATACTGACAACATATAATCATTCAAATAAAATTCAATTTTATATTTCAATATGAATTCAAAGGATGCCGACAATATTTTGTATCCCAATGAGAATAGTGGTAAGAAAGGAAAAGAATTTTTTATTTATTTTGTTCTTATATTTTGTGCTTATATTGTACATATCGTCGCTATAACTTATAATTCAATATGATGATTATTTTCAGACTCGGAATTGTTCAAAACCATAACAAGTGAGGACGCCACTAATTATTCTTCACATTCCCACACTAACTCCCCAAAAAGCAAGTACCAAGCGAACTGTATTTATTTCATTGTACTTTTTCAACTAAATGAATACTGAAAAGCCATTTAAATTTTAAGAAAATAAGAGAATCCGGAAAAGAAAATCTCACTATGAGTTAGCTAGGAACAGAAGTAACTATTATTATAATAGTTTATTTTTATTACGTAATTTGTATTTTATATTGAACTCTCGTATTCCTATATTTAGCTTCTAATGATTCTCAAACGAGAGACTCCGAAGCTACTAGTTCTACGATAAAAAAAACCCCGCAAGCAAACTGCTGAATATTCGACATACGAAAAATATAACAAACTAGCAAGTACGTTCAGTTCACAATACTCCTAATTAAGTGTTTTTTTCTTTGTACAGTCCCATTTCATATTTTAATTATATTAAATTCAAAATGTCACTATGAAACAATTTTAAAATTGGTATCAATATTATTGTTACATTTGCGTATATTTTTCTAGAAAATCCTCTTTTGCTTTTCAAGCGTATCCTCCAAACAATTTACAGCCTACGTTCGAGCAAAAGGAGCTGAGGAAACAAATAGCACGTCCGGGCAGTGGAAAGCCAAGTTCTACAAATTTGGTAGGAAGTCCAGCCGAAGACTTGCTTGAAAAATATGATTTGGAGTTGCCAGTAAACATTTCACCGGAATTTATAAACATGGACGATATGATCCTTAACGACAAAACATTCCGCAAGGAGTTTGTACGTACAAAATTTCGTGTCTTTTTGTTATTATTAACCCGTAAAAATATGCTGTAACATTCTTTTTGCTTCGAAATATTAATTTTAATTTAATCCTTAATATTTCTAGAAGTTCGGTCCTATGTTAAGTTCTTTCGAACTTTCTTTTATTACTTTTGCTTCAAATTCAATCATTTATATTTTAAATGAGAGACATATTAACCTTTTTTAGCAATAGACTAGATATTTCATAAAATATTGTTGACTATATTATACAATTTTTTTAATTTAGTACATATCAATTCATAAATCAATTTTTTTCTAAACAGTTTAAATTGAATAAAACAATAATCCATTGTATGTTCGGCTTTTTTTGCAGAAGGAAGCTTTGTTACAGTTAGTTGATAAACTAAGATGTAATTTTAGGGTATACAGCTCAAAAGAAAATGAACAATAAGTTGATTTTCAAAGACACCGAGTTCTGCAAAGTAATGAAAGGAAACAAATATTTTTCTCTTATACAATAAAGCACAATTGCCCCGTTTACTCAAATCATACTGAACCCCTGTTTAACGACACTTGTAAAAATGTTTATGGGCGCGAAAACTTCAAAATTATTATAAACAAAGTTGCACATGAAACTAAGGAAATTTGACTTCGTAACTCATCTTCTCTACACCACTCAACGTCGTTACTACGTTGTAAATTTTAACATTCAATAATAAAAAGATTATGCAAAAGAAGCTGAATCAGGTTGAAACTATAAATCCCATTCCTAACCTTCTGATTTTAAAAGAAAAACGTTGTATTTAGCCCTCGTGGAAGGACATAATTATGGATCCTAGTGAGATCTGTTTACCCGATTGTCTACGATTGAAAAAAAAAATGAAAACGAATTAATAAATCGGATTCAAAAGGCTACACCCAATTAAAATATCGGTGTCAATGATGTATTTCAATCGTGGACCAACAGGGTCAGTCATTCGCATCTCGCTAAAATTATTTTCTTTTAGAAGAGAGATTAGCCAGCGGTTGAGAGGCCTCCAACTAGTGCCTAATCAGCCATTAACTAGTGGCTGACCAGAAGGACTGGCCTGGGGCTAGCCTGAAAAAGCGTCACATCACTGGCCAAGCCCAGGCCAGACCGTCTAGTCAGCGTTAAGACTGGAGACCAGATGGTCTGGGCCAGGCCAGCGCCAGAACATTTTTCCACATGAGTAACGCACACTGAAAAAAACTGATTTTCTTGGGACGAATCAGTCTTCGGATCACAATTTTTATCTAGCTTAGACGTTTTTTCCTTCAATTCAAAGTCAATTAAATCCTGCAGAAGCCCTTCAAGCTGATTCAAGATTTTTTATTTTCACAAAAAAATGTGCGCAGAAGAGGTGTGAAAGAAACAGTAATCTAAACTGAATCTTTTTTTATCTCTGAAAAAATAACGCGTATAAACTAAGGATCAATTACAATGAATGCATATGCACAAAGGAATCATAAAATGGTATATTGAGCAAGGAGAACGAGCAATCAGTGGCCCTTCACTTGTTGCTCATAAGATTTTTTTTAAGAATGCGTAACAAGGGATGGTGAAGCGAGTGACAGGGCGTTAGGGGTGGAGCCCCCCGAGAGAAAAAAAGATTTGACAAAGAATAAAAAGAAGTCTTTCCATCAATAACAGAAAAAAGCATTCACCTTCACTGCCATCATGGACACTATCAGGAATAATCACGGTTTCTTCTTTTCTACTCATTGTACTAGTCATTCTTTTTTTAGAGTATATAATTGCATCCTTGATTATTTACAGTTTATTTTGAATAATAAATGTTGGCGGAAGCGTCGATTGGAATAAATAAATAATGAGACATCTATCAAATGAAGTTTTAATACACCGCAATAACAGTTTCGTGGGGATTTATTATTTTGCTCTGGCTAAACAGACGTTTAAAGTAACATTTTTCACTCGTGAAGTCATTGATCTATAGAATTTTTCGTCACTATTTGAAACGCTTGTAACAATATGCAGCAATTATCATCAAGAAACATTTGTTTCCTGTGCAGCAACAATTTTCAAAATTGAATCCATCAGAAAGCAAAGCCTAGAAGATTAGACTATTCATTTTTCACTTGCAAGACTCAGAAATGAGATAATACTCAAAAAAAAAGTTATATCTTTCTGACCTAATCATTCCAAACTGACGTTTTTATAATTTTTAAATGTCTGAAATAGAATGCTTATAATCTGGACTCTTAAAGAATTTATAAGTAATAATAAATTTCATATTTTTGGCTTTTCAGTAGTCATAATGGCTCAACGGTGAATTTCAAATTTTTCTAAATTTCTGAACTCAAATCTCTTGAAATTTCAGAAATTTTAATTTTGATCGTATCAATTTAAAAAATAAAGTAGTTTCTTAGAATTTCAAGTGTCATTTAGAACGACTAAATTATGTTTTGAAATTAAAAAATGTAAATTTTCTGTTCAAAATAAAAGAATAAAAAATTCTGAACCCTCAAGTTTCACAAAATTCCAATGTAATGAAATCTGGCTTATGAGACGAACTAGACTTCAAAGTCTTGAAAACAAACCCTAGAAGAAATATGTTCACCTCGACGATCGAATTTATTGAAGTCAGACGGAGGTTAAGGTTCCGGAATGAGTCTACTCAGAAATACGAGACATAAAATTTATTTAACTGAATTATTTCTACAAGCTCCCGCATTTGCCTGCACCTCCATACGATTGTGCTTCAGTGCATCCCGACAGGAAAAACCCAGACGTGGAAAAAAACCCGTAGGAGGAGCCAAATCCTTCAGCTTAATCCCTTTAGCTTAATCCTGTACTGTAAGAAAAAATATTAAAGTTTATTATTTTCACCATTAACAGGTACGTAATAAATTGTCACCCAAAAATTTGATATTGGTCCTAAAAAATTAAATCTCAATATTTTGAAAGAATTTAAATATCAACATGTGGTTTTATGTATGAGAAAAGTCACATGCAATTAACCTGGAATCAAAACTATTTTCAGAGCCCCAAGATCTTTGTTTAAGATTTTATTTTAGTCTTTGCATTACCTACGACAGATAGAGGGACCAATGACAGCGGGAGCCACATATTGTCATAAAATATTGAAATCCATACAACATTTGCAACACGACCTGAAGGTAGAAATTCTGGCCGGGCCGCTTTATCCACTGCTGCAGGTTGGAATAGTACAGGGTGCGCTGATTGTGTAACAGAAACATAGTCAATAATTCTGTCAAACGATTCAAAAAATAGTTAGCTTACACTGAAAAACATGATTTAGCTGTCCCAGCTAGACGTATAGCTGTATTTCGTCGTCCAAGAAAATATAGCTGTGTTTCCTAAATATGTAGCTGTCTTAACTTAATTTTGCCGTCTAGAAATTAGATAATTTGTCTACATAATTTCTAGATGGAAAAATTTAGCTAGAACTGCTATAAATTTGGGAAACACTGCTCTATTTTCTTAGAAAACGAAATCCAGCTAAACCATTTTTTTCAGTGTAGAACTTCTAGGCACTTTACTACGTGTAAAATAGTTATTCGTGAGAAAAGTGCGTAAAACACTCCATTCTCATCCATTCTCATGGGTAGCAAACTTCACACTCGTTGCAATCGCTGTGTTTCATTTCTTGTAATGTAACATACTATTTTTAATTATGACTTAGTGTTTAAATTACCATGGTACATTGTTCCTACAGTAACCATCTTCATCTCGCCACCTATGTCAATAGCCACCGCAACTTGTTCCCATGTTCTTCCTACTTTACGCACCACAAAATCATTATACTCAAACACGATTGGCCTTATTACATATCCCCCTGTAAAAAAATATAGTCACGAGTTGTTGTAACGATACAAAATTCCTTTGCTTCAAACTACTAAATTGTACTAAGTTGTGAGTCTACTGATAATTGAGCAATAAATGAAATATTGTTATTTTTTCTGAATCGCCTTGTTCCATGTGATTAAAAAAATTATACAAATTTGTAATTGGTATTTCTATAAATACAATATGTTAAGAAATACACTATTCTAATATTTTATTACCCAAAAACATATTTTTTCAGTTTACTTGCAACGATACTTTGATAATTTCGAAAGCATTAATTTAGATATTTTTATTCTCGACAATCTTGATATTTAATCACTTATTTTCAAATTAAATTTCTGAATTTAAATCCGCAATATTTAAATAATTATTCGAACTTATAAATTATACGAGTTGAAATAATTGTAATTGAAGCTTCATAAATTGCTTAGGTTTCCAAGTATAAATAAAAATTCTGAATAAAGTACTCAGAATTAAACTATTCAAAACTTAAATAGTAAAAGTTAAACTATTTCTTTAATTATCGTTGATTAAATATTAGAATTCGGTTTTTAATTTCTAAAAGCTAAATTTTCAATCTTAAGTTTGGCCTGGTAATTACAATTCAAACGACTCAAATTTTTAAAGAACGTTTGGAATCGTTTAATGTTGGATCTGTTCCATTTAAAATTATGTATTTCATTCAGATCGTATTCAAAACAATTCGATTTTGAGAGATTAGACTTTTACCATATTTAATTTTCAAAAGAAAACTTTTGCAAAATCCTGCAATTTCAGTTTAAAGTTTTGAAATTCAAGAAGCTTCAATTTGGAAAATTTAGAACTTTTGAAATTTGCATCTGAGCCACCTAAATTGTGGCTCCTTATTTCATAGTGTACAAGTTCAATCGTTTGAAATAAGAAGTTATTCAATATAATGTATTGTTTCTTATTTGTGAATGATCAATTAAAAAAAAAATTATTTAACGTTTTTTCTTTGGAATGATTATTTCTGACATTTGAAAGGTAGCATGGCATATCGGCCTAACTTACATTCTTACATTTTCACAGAAGAGAATAAAAACGTTTTCGAAAATCTAGTTTTCAATTTAAAAGAGGGAAATAGTGCTTTCGGGATGAGTGCCGAAATGAAGCCTGAAAAGTTTTAGTGAAAAATGTGATTAGAAATTTAAGAATTTGAAATTACATTAAAATCAAATTAAAAATCCCATTTAACTTCCAATACTCAAGTTCATGTATGGAATTCCTGAAAATACAATAAGAATCCAACGATCAAATGTGGACAACCATCACAAAATTCTCCTAATGCAATTCGTAAAAACAAAAAAGTTCGTTCTTTGGACAAAAATAAATATAGGAAAGGAAAATGAGAAGGCAGCCAACCAAATTCCCTTCCTTCTCTTTCTTATTTCTTCCGCCCTTTTTTTATTTTTATTATTATCAACTCACAATATGAAAGCATTTATGATATTTACCAAAGTTTCAGTGCGCATACAGCTCCCTTATTGGTTGGTTGCCTTCTCATTTTTCTGTCCTCTTTTTTTGTTTTGGTCCAAGGAAACACATTTTAATTGTTTTTAGGAATTGCAATAGAAGAATTTTATGATGGTTGTTCAAACTCGATCGTTAGATTCTTGTTTTATCGTCAGGGATTTTAGACATTAAATATTATTAGGTTCCAAATTTTTTTTTTTTTAGGTGTGCTTTCTGACTATTCAGTTCCTGGATCAATGAAAAAAGTTTTGGTGAAAGCATACTATTACTTTTGGAAAAAATGAAGCGAAAATTTTTGTTTGTACTTGAAAGACACGTTTCCTCAAATTTGAAGTGTGATGAAAAATCCCGTGTTCGATTTTTAAAAAAGTGAGTTTAGGTTGCCGCACCTGCACATGGGCCTAATTGCGAATCCACAATTAGGCAATCATAGAATGCCGGCGAAAGAATAAAATTATTGAAAATCCTTTCATCAGTTTATGTAGGAGAATTTTTTTGATTTTTTGAGCCAAGAATCCAATTTTAGAAAATTTGTGAGTTAGGCCCTCATGGATTGCTACCTTTCATTTTTCTATCCGGAAAGCTTCAAAATGAAAATCAAAATTTGAAAGCCATGAATACAATTGAAAATAGCGCTCCTTTCTACAATGAGATTAATAATTTCTGAAATTTTTTTTTATAATTCATGAATTGTATTGAAATATATTCAAGCTACACAAATTTGAAAAATATCACTTTATTTTGAAGATTTTCCAACTTTTCCAACTTTCTCTTCCTATATTTTAGACGGCTCTATCACGTTTTAAGGTCTAGGCTAATTTTCTATAAGCCATCGGATTAAGTGGTCCGATGCTATCTGCTGGCAGTTTAAATCTCAAATATCGAATCACAACAATTATAGACAAAAAAATATGTTTGTTGTGTATATACTAATTACAGATTTGTGTAATTATATATAACATTCGATCATAAAAATTTAATTCGAAAATTCATTTATTAAGTTCTTTTAGTGCTCAGATTTATTTTTAGAACTTGTACTTGGGTCCTGGGGCGCCCACATCTCCCTCATCCTTCGGTAAACACTCATCTCATTTGCATCCATTTCGAAAGCACGTGGACCGTCAGCAGTAGCACGTATTATCGAAGGAATGCCACGAAATTCGAACATTTGACCCACAAGAAACGCAGCGGTTTGTCTCATATTTGTTACTTCTAATAGTGGGGCCGGTTCTCCTGTAAGAAATAATGTATCGATTGTTATTATATGACTAGAAAACAAGCAGGCGCGCCACGAGCACAATTTTTTGTTGCATTTCGCAATTTTTTGATTAAAATGTAAAATAAATATTCACACAAAATGTTTGCATGTGATAGTACCTACTATCTAAAATAAAAGAGGAGAAAATTAAAATCCAAAATCAAAATGTCAAAATACAAGATGGAGAATCCAATATGGTGGAACAAAATTGTCAGAATATGAACGATTTTATTAAATATCGCTATTTAGAGAATTTTTGTGTCACTTATTTTAATCCTAAATTCCAAATTTGAAATGTGAAAATGACGGATGCAATATGGCGGACCGAAATTCTATGAATGAAACACATTAGATTAAAAAGTTCTGCTCGGGAGTTTTCTTAGTTCTGTGGTTTGAAATCTCAAGTTTGAATTTTATTTAAATGACGGATCCAAGGCGGACCAATATGATCGGTTTTATGTTAAATTATGATGTTGGATGCAAAATCAGCCACCCGAAAAAAACCACGTACAGTAATTTCCAGTCATACCGAATCGGTTTTTCCATTTTGGTCAACCATGAATCATGAAAATTGAACAACATGTAATTGTATAGTTTTATTTTTCTTTGCTAAAATTTGCCGTATTAAACATTTTTATGTGTCACGCACGTCCTATACATTTTCAAGAATTGATTATCATTATCATTCCTATTATTATGAATATTCAAATTAAAAAAAAAAAAAACCGAGAATCCGTTAAATTAAATTTTTCTCTATTTATTTTACAGTTAAGTGAAGTTAGGATAGTCGCAAGCATTATATATTAATATCTTTCTATTTTCCGCATTATTTATATATTTAATTTACACTTATAAATCTCTAAATCCAGTGCGTGCCATCGTCTCTTAGCAAATCTACAGTAAGTCCTTTTCCAGCTGTCGCTATCTTCCTTTCCTTCCTTCACATAACAACTGCAATACTCACCTTCGAACAACATTCTATTTTCTCTCGTGAATACCACGGGGTCCAATTTTATGATTTAGCCATCTGTCTCCAGGACAAATTCTGTCCAATATACGAGGCCAATCTTCTACTGAAGGTTGGCCCTCCGTCACTGGGATAAAGAAAGGGAATTTGTGTCTCAGTTAAATTCAAGCCTCTCCCGTGGTATTTTAAACTCACATAGCTTGTCCTTATAACCCTTACTTCTGTCTTACCTACCCCGCTGGAAAGCGAGGTCGTGCCGGAGCTCTATCCTGAAGGAGTTTGGCACCTCGATGCCATCGCACGTGGGGCATCGGGCATCGGGGATCTTTGCCCTAGGAAACGATTCCAGAACCGCTTTTCGGCGCTTATGCTACGGTTGCCTCGTTTCCACGTAGAAACGCCCAGGCATTGCCAGCCGTGGACTCTTCATTCTCTGAATCTCGCACAACCACCGGGGAATTTACTAGCTCTAGCGCCACCGCTTCTTCGCGGCCATCAGTTCAACTGGGACTCAGCGTGCAGCCCTCACCGAGACTACCACCTTCGAGAAATATTTTTTAATCGCCGGAATCCTTTTCTTCGGATTCTTCTGTGGTAATAATGAACGTGCCGAGCACATCATCAGCTCCAGCCGCAGTCCAACTCACTTCTGGGGCCGCCGACTCCTCCATGGCTACCACGCCAGCTCGTCAGCCACTAGTCGCCGTCGCGTCAGCTCAAGTTTGAGCGACGACGTTCTTTTTGTGGTAGCCGAGTGCTACCATGAGAGTTTCTCACCATCCCCTGCTGGGCTCTCCGCCTCTCAAGCGTCCCTGCCTGTCTTCTGAGCATGGATCGCTTCCTGGATGTAATCTACACCTTTAGGCTGTCTCGCGTTTTGTCGGTTCTTTGATTCGACCTCTTCACTAGGATCAACGGGACGACCTCCCACCAACTTTCCCACTCCGGGTGGGTGAGCTCGTTCGTGCAAACACCCCCCTAGATCCGATTCCTACTCCTGCCTTCCATCCCCCTCCTCTATAAGAAAGCAATACAATACATTAGTCACATGAACGATTTGGAGGCGATCCCCTGCTCACTAGCTAGAGCCACGTCCCCCTTCACATGAGCAAGCTGGACGATTGGCTCGCACAGAGGTCTCAGGGAACTAACACCCCGCGACCTCCGAAGTCCGGGTAAGCAAGGAGGCCCAACCTCTTCTAGTCACTCTCTGCCTTCAGTCACTGCACAACAACCTTCCTTCTTCCACCCTTCAAAATTATCACCCCCTCGCTCAAAATAGTTCTCCTTTTCGATTGCCAATTGAGTTAGAAAAGAACCTCCACCCCACAAAAACAAATGGTTCACTCTCCGAGCTCGCCCCTCCTTAGTCCTGGTAGGCCATCGACTAGAGCGATGGCTACCAGAAGTCATTCGACTTCCGAGTGCAAACTACAAATTGCGGTGGCGCCCAATGAAACCGCCTGCATCATGAAGCCCACTGGTACCGAATCAGTTACCCCACACTCTAACACATAAGCGGAAGCTGGCTGCAAGCGATCGTCCATCCCCGTCTTTTGAAGGCAGAGAAGCCTGACGTCGCTTTTCTACATAAAACGATTCTCCAGTTATAGTCCCCAAAACGCTCTCTTGCCGGAGATCCCGTTTCCATCACTGAGCCTTCAGGGCGACCAAGTACGGCAAGATAAGTGCGAGGAAAAGCGGATAGAGCAAGGAAGCATCAAACACGTCCCTCGTACGGAGCTACCATAAAAAGGGTTTTCCGCTGACTCTTATGGGTGAGGTATGACAGACCGAAGTCCAAGTTGGCTCCAAATACTGACACTGATAAAATGCGGACGGAACAATCTTTAATGCACGTGAATCCGTGCATTTGTTGCTATGCCGTTAAATTTTACTTGATAATTCAGAATATTAAATGGGCATCCCAGCAATTGCCATCCATCCTCCAAGTCTTTAATTATGGGCATTTGTAATATAAATGTTGTTCATAATAAATCTGGAAACCTTGTTAAATATTTCCGATCCAATTATAAACAACAGTCTAGTCAGTCATAGATTGATATCGATTACTGAGATACCGATCCATAATGAAAATTTTCCAAATTCATCAAATAGATGGCTGAACTAAGGTTAATATTCTAGTTGAATGAAGTTATAATGTTAATTCAAAATTTGAATGGTTAAATAAGATTTCGCAGTACCGTTAGGACTCTTAGGATAGTTTCAGAACTGTCGAAAGGCTAAGAAGTGGTATGAGTCTTTACGCGGGGAAGGAGGCTGGAACATGCCACCGTCTCATCATCCATGTGTTAGGTGTAGCGCGGCCTTTGTCTGGCGGCTCTATTGTGTATGCTTTTGGTTTATCCCTCCTTAGCTTAACGACCCTGCGTAGGCTAGATTATTAGCACGGAATTTCAAGGTGATAATAAAATAACAATAGAATAATAAATTATGATTTTATATTAGTTTAGACGTAATTGTTGAAATAATTTTCCCAATGTTCAAAATAAATGATAATTTAGATATACATTTTATCAGTTTAGAGCAATTTTTTAGATGAGCTATAATAAATTTTACATTATTGAAAGATGTAGATTGCGAAATTAATTAAATTTAAATTGATATTAATAGTTGTACATATTGCCCGTCAATGTACGCTATGTAGCGTATCTGTAATGAATCACTTGAAAAAAAGTTACTTACTACTCTGGCGCCGGTTCCTAGGAGTTGAAGGTGGTATGTTGCCATTCGTACTTGATTCTGCAAGAACAAATATAAATGAATACGTTTTTATTTTTCAATACTTTCACTGAAAAAAAGCAACAGCCATTTAAGCAGTGGTAACCCCTTATTGTCCCTTATTGGCACCCCTCGGCGCTTATTTTGCAGATGCCAAGCTTGTACCCAGGCGGGGTTCTAAGGGTACGTGGCACCCCCGCTCCTGTCTATATTGTACAATATTTATATACATTCACACCTAATTTGGTTTCGAAAATTTCCTTTCCATGTACTCTACAGTCTTTATGTGCCTACCTGAACACTTGAGATAAACGCGCAAGCAAGCAAATATACCTGCTTGATTTTCGTACTTAATACTTCAATATACTAGTATTGCCATTTACTTCTTATTCTGGGAGGGACAGTTAAAGACCCATATCGCTCATCAGAGAATACCCAAATCCGAATCGATTGCATTTAAGTTTGCACTTGTTCTTTATACGGTACAGTTTGGTGCGAAGCTTCTGCAGTTGAAAAATAAGGCAACTACAAAAATAATAATTTTATACAATACTATATAGACATGCTAAATCATTATCACTATTTCGATTTTCCTGTCACTTATTCAGATATCAAAGCGAGAAGGAAAACGAAAATCCCGTTCGGAGTACAGAAAACTGAGGAATGCAAGAGAAGAACTTTCAAAGAAAGATTCGAACTTGATGACAACATTTTACATTTTTTCGAAAAGACAAGAAAAGCTGAGGATGAGATTGACGGGAATCAAGAAGATAGTTACGAAATAAATATGTAAGAAGAAACGGAGGAAATAAGCGAAGAAAGTGCGTGAGAGAAAAAGGTGTTTAACATACAAAAATAAATTTATTCTGAATAATTTTAGAAATCAATTACAGCATTTTTTCGTGCATGGATTGAATTTTTCTTTAGACTAATTGTTATAAGGTGCATGTATATCCCGCAAATTCCATTTTATATCAAATTTATTTTACTAAAAATTTTGTGAGCTAATAACTATTTTACATAATTTGCAGATTTTTCAATTCATGATTCTTTCTAATTTGTATTTTCGTTTATATCATAAGTTTCATTTTTCAAAATTGTATTATGTCATCACTTTTCTTCTTCTGAATTATCGTTTCCCCTCATTTTCATTCTTCCGTACTACTATCCTGCGTCATTTGTATTTTTTCCAATTGACATTTGCATTTTTTTATATTAACTAATTACTCTTTCTCATAATACTTATTGTTAAAAAATTGTTGCAAATCGTTACATGTTTCATTTTTTAGATTCGAAAATTACTGCTACACTTATTTTGCATCTGCGTAAACTGGAACTATCTGGTTTTTCTTGTGATGAACATGAATGTATATGAAATTTAATGTACACGCTCTGAATGGTGATCTCATATGCTTGATATATGAATTTTAATACAGATGGGTATATTGAATTTTTTTATTGTTTTTAACAGTGTTGATTTAGTTTCTGATTGTAGAACGTTTCTCATTCAAAAGCGAACTGATGAAAGTTTTCAATAATATATTACAGTAATAGCCAAACTCACGAGAAAAGTCGAGGCCGAGGTAAACTTCCCAGCTACCAGGGAAGTTACAGACAAAACCACGAAATCGTCTGACGGATATGGGGCGCTATTTCTCAAGCGTTCCCACTCAAGAAGTTAAAGTTGTCCGATCTAAATTAAACTTAGGCAAAGTGTTGTGCTGTTGGATAGTCGTTTATCGGGGAAAAATTTTGTCATCCGGATAAGTATTAACCGAGGGGAAAGTGGTGAAAGTTTTAGGATTTTCGTGGACATAGTCTATTTCGGCGATTTTTAACATTTTTTCAAGAAATAAATATTTGTTGTGCTACGGCCCCGCCCGTAGCACAACGTGGTACACCTTCATTGTGTTGCTGTTACAAAAAGTAATAGTGCTATATGCTCTTGTAAATGAGCTTTCGTCACATGAAATTTGTTGATGAATAACAAATATTTCAATCAGGCGCCTACTAAAAGAATCAACCTGATACGCATTTTTGAAAGTCACTTGTTCTTTATTTGTTTTTGGTCAGGTTAATATAGGAAACAAATGATGCTTTGTGAAGCGTTGCTGAAGTTAAGAAGCCATCATTTCCTTGCTACAGAGCCGTCATATTGGACAAGCTGAGTTATGAAACTGCTGCCATTTATAAGTACCATAAGATCATTGTAAATTATCTTAAGGCAAATTTTGCAGTCCATAGGTGTACTACACTGTCAGAAATATTCGGAAAATTCCGACACATTTAAGATACTAAAGTAACTGAAGCTTACGAAATTAGGTTACTGAAAACAAAATTCAGTTATTTTTATGGTAAATTCACAAAAGTATTAAACTTCAGAAACGGTATCTGAAAATAACGAATAGTTTCTTAAAATTCCTGAGCGGTAACAGAAATATAAGTTATCGTATAACTGAAAGAAGTGCGTAGTTGCATATGCACTCGATGCTTCTCGATCGCGTTCGTAGGAAACAAAACATTGGTTGTTTAGTTGTAATCGGTGGAAATAAGGTGCAAAATGAAGTGAAATAATTCCATATTGAAAATGATTCGAGGCATGTTTCAGGAAATTAGAAAAGAATTAGTAATAGTTCAAAAACTAAGTCAAACTGTAAATAGTAATACAAAGGACAATTTTATCAATACTAAACTGATTCTAGTTACCCTCTTAATTGATGAGTTAAAGTAAGATACTGACATAGCTATAAATGCCATTAATGACGGAAGAAGTGGGATAGTGCACCCCCAAATTTTGACACAAGGAATTTTAAGAAACACTCAAGAAGAATTTGAACAATATCACAGGACAAGATATCACTTTGATAATAAAGATGAAAATTTTCAATATGTCCTTGATATTAGCTCACTCAAAGAAGGATCTTCGCAGAAAATTATCCCTATCCCAGAAAAGGAAGACAACCTTTATCTATCTATTATACCTGACCAGGAACCAGTATTCAAATATAGAGATTCTTACGTTCCAACAGACAAACAAACGACCGATCATTGTAGATCAATAGCAAACTATTTAACTTGTTGGTGGAATCAGCCTAATCTTAAGTTATCAGAAAATCAAACTTGTGAATCAAGTCTTTTTAAAAGATATTTTTTTATTATTATTATTATACCATTAAGCCTTTTCCCTTCCGGGGTAGGCGTGACTTGTTCGGTTGGAAAGTAGTGAAATAGGTATATAGGTATGAGGTTGATCGGTATATGCGTATAGGGTGGATGGGTATGTAGGTGTTATGTATAGATGTTTTAGATTGATCTGGAGTTCTCGTGTCATTTATATAAATGACACGTTCACTCCGCAACACTGCTCCGACCCAGGTTGCTGATCAATCTCTCTAGCGATCACCCCAAGTGCGGAGCCTCACAAAATTATTATGTATGGTTCCCCACTTGGGCCCATTAGTATCCAAGGTCTTTGTTTCAGGCATCATTCACTGTATTGTCACTCTGTTTATAAACTATTTGTCGCCACATATTTCTGTCCTGGCATACTACTCTAGCTTCATTCACGTCCATGCATTTTTTCATGCAGGCTCTTGTATTTCTATGGCTTCTTATGTCTCTTCGTATTAGTGTCTCATTCACAGATTCTAACCATTCTTTCGGCGGTCTACCTCTGGGCATTTTGCCATTTACTTTACCTTTATACACTTGCTTGGTCAGTCGTTCATCTTTCATTCTTTCAAGATGTCCGAACCACCTTAGCTGATTTCTTTCCCATGTGTCAACTAGTGTCTCCCCTGTACCACATTCTTTGAGGATTGTCTCGTTTCGTACTTTGTCCGTCAGTGTTTTCCCGCATATTATGCGCAGAGGCTTCATGCCGATCGCGTTGATTTCACTCCTGTCCTTTTCTTGACAGGTCCATGTCTCGCTACCGTATAGTACAGTCGGTACGAAAATAGAGTTATGTATGGCCATTTTAGCTTTTTTTGATATGTTTTTATTTGTGAGGATGGACCTTGCTCTACCGATAACCTGTTTACCCTTATTTATGCGCCTATCTAATTCCCCATCTATTTTTCCGTCGTTAGTGAATAGACTACCTAGATATACGTACTTCTCAACTTGTTCTAATTTCTCATCATTCAGGACTATGTTGCATATTGTTTTCTCACTTTTTCCCTCAAACACCATGACTTTCGTTTTATTCACGTTCATTTTGAGGTCCATGTTCTTCATGCTTGTATTAAGTTTATTCAACATTCTTTGCAAGTCTTCGACTGATTCTGCCATAACAATCTTGTCATCCGCGAAAGCCAACCCACGTACCTTGACGGTTTCGAGATCTACACTTTTTTCGTCGAAGAGGGCAGTTCTAAGACACTTATCCATGAATATGATAAATAGCCACGAGGACATAACGCATCCTTGTTTCACGCCTTGCATAATATCGAACCATTCACTCTTTTTCCCATTTACCCTTACACTCGCTTTGCTACCTGTATATATTGTTTTTATTGCTTGTAGGAGCCCTCCATTCACTCCATACTCTTTAAGGACTTCCCAAAGTTTACTTCTATTTACCGTGTCGAATGCTTTTTCTAGATCGATAAATGCACAGAAGACTTTCTTTCCTACTCTCAAACTTTTTTCTGCGACCTGTCTTAGGCTAAATATCTGATCCGTACATGATCTTCCTGGCATAAATCCACTTTGGACTTCCCATATTTTCTCTTCTGTAATTTCCATTACCCTACGGATAAGTATTTTTGAGTATATTTTACTTACGGTACTTAGTAGGCTGATACCTCTGTAATTACTGCAGTTGCTTTTATCTCCTTTTCTTTTGTATATTGGTACGATAATCGCTTTTCTCCAATTGTCTGGGACTTCTCCCGTTTCGATACATAAATTTATTAATTCGCACAACCTGTGAGGTATGTATTCGCCACCGTATTTAAGCATTTCAGCGCTAATATTGTCTATACCCGCAGCCTTACCGTTTTTCAAGTTCTTAATTATATCTCTGACCTCAGTGACACAGACTTTTTCAATTGGGTTTTCTAATGCATTATCTTCTATGTCGCAGATTTGTTGTCCGATATTTTCACCTCCCAATAGTTCTTTGAAATACTCTTTCAAAGCGTCTACTATTCCGTCTATATCATATAGCATTTCGCCTTTGCTGTTTCTCATGCTAGCAAATTCTGTACTTTTACTTTCCTTCAACTGTTTATATAATAGTTTCATAATTCCTTCAAAGCAGTTTATTATTTTATTCTCTTCTTCTATTCTGATTTTCTCTTTACTCTCTTTGACTAGTCGTTTAACTTTCCTATTTTTGTGTCTGTAATCATTTTAAGTCTAGTTCTCTCCTCATCGCTAAGACCTGTCATGTTCAGCGTTTTATTGTGCGCTTCTTTCTTTTCTTTTTGGGCTGCCGCAATTTCATCGTTCCACCACGCATCGCCAGACTTTCTTCCTACAACCGCTGTACCACATACTTCGGTCGCAGTTTTGACAATGACATCCCGTAATAAAGTCCACGCGCCCTCTATATCTTTATTGGTTATAAGCGCTTCCCACGTTGCCCTATCTATGCTTTCAGTTAACCTGTTTTTAAACTCTGTTTGCACTTCTTGTCTCTGTAAATTTTCAATTTTTATTCGTGTTTGTTTCGTTTTCTTTGTTTTCTTTGTTCTCCATCCCCGCCCTAAGTTTATTTTGCAGACTAAAAGGTAATGATCAGAATTGCATTCGGAACCCCTCATGACTCTTGTATCTTTAACTAGTTCTCTTAATCTTTCATCCGCAATAACAAAGTCAATTATGCTGTGGCTATTTCCTTTACGCCAGGTGTACATGTGGATCATTTTATGTCTAAACCAAGTATTTGTAATAAATAGGCCCTTTTCTAAGCATAAACTAACTATCTTTTCCCCGTTATAATTTTTTCTTGTAGGATCTCCAAAATTGCCTAGCACCCTTTCTGTATCTGTATCCTGACGTTGGACACCGACCCATCCGTTCATATCTCCTAGCAGAATTATTCTTTCACCTTGATCGCAAATACTTATTGTATCATTTAGAGTGTCCCAGAAGGCATCCTTAAGTTCCCTCGAATCGCTATCAACTGGTGCGTAGCACGCTATGATAAATAATCTTCTGATTCCTACCTTAATTCTAGCCCACAGCAATCTGGGTGATACAAAATTATGCTCTATGAGATGGTGACTTGCTTTTTCATTCATAATTAAACCGACCCTTTGACTACGATGCGATTCGCTATCTACTCCTGACCATATTTCACAACCGCCTTTCAACACCCCATTTCCTATTTTTCTAAATTCGCAACCCTTTTTCTTTGTCTCAGGTACACAAAGAATATCTAGTTTTCTTACGTGCATAGTTTCTCGTAGTTCTCTTATCTTAAGATCATTCACTCCTCTAGCATTCCAAACACCCAGTCTCCATTCATCGCCCGAAACAAGACCTTTACGTTTACCGTGTGCATGCCTTTGGTCAATCCGAGTTTCAGTCCATTCCGAGGCTACTTTATTGTTTGTATTATTCATGTTCAGATTGTACTCCCAACTATCACCTGTATGCGCGAGATTTGTTTTGCGAGTCGAAATCATGTCCGAATTAAGCAGTGCTTTGTCTTATGGTGGAGTCAAGCTGTAACGTCAGTCCCACCAAAACTTCTGTTACTGGGGGGTGGGGGGATAAGGACATGAGAAAGGAAACCGAGAGTCTCAATAGGTGTGTGATTTATGCTGAGAAGGTCATCAGCCTTAAGCAGCGTTTTATTAGATAGGAGTTGATATGCTCCCATTTGCCGATTGCCGGCCGACCTCTAAAACACGAGCCAATAACTATTTTTTTTTTTTTTTTTTTTTTTTTTTTTTTTTTTAAATTAAAAGTTTCACTTTAGTTACGCGGTTATAAAATCTTTTGTTGAAATAAATCTGCACACATGAAAAGAGTTCATAGAAA
The DNA here is from genome assembly GCA_932178445.1 of Andricus quercusramuli. Classification (NCBI taxonomy): domain Eukaryota; kingdom Metazoa; phylum Arthropoda; class Insecta; order Hymenoptera; family Cynipidae; genus Andricus; species Andricus quercusramuli. The sequence goes on along the minus strand of CAKNXH010000512.1, from coordinate 145,310 downwards.
AATAATGAGGAATTTTAAAACTTTTTAAAATCTTTTGAAAATTTTCTTTCAAAAATTCTTTCCCTATTTTTAAATAAACAACTGACTTCTGAGAGTACTAGAGTTCTTTTAATCCGACACCGACAACTTAAAGTATTTGAAGATACCCCCCC
>CAKNXH010000512.1:109917-120950 GCA_932178445.1 Andricus quercusramuli | reverse complement strand
ATGTAGTTACAATGCATTGCACGTTTAAAAAGAGTGAAAATTATAATTTGGTGATTATGATTTGTTAATAACTGTATAATAGCACAAGACGAATAATGCGATTTGAGAAATAATGATTGAGAACGATGTAATATATCTTATTATTAAATATAAGTTGCAAAAGGAATTTTTAAAAATATTTTTATATCACATTATGACATTGATATAGACCGACGCGTGATTTTTGAAAAGGGCTCCGGCGATGATTTTAAAAATTATGTTTCTATGATCTACAAGTAACATACTTTCGATCCCTCCGACTCGATCTAGAGTGTTTGACCTTTTCATTTAAATGTCACTCAGGCGCACCGTGGTTACCGAGATCACGTGGGCAGGGATCGCAAACTAAGCGAGTTCGCAGACTCGAAAATCTTCGGGAGTGCACTTCGGTGTATAACTATGAGTAACTAATTTAGGCCTTCGGAATATAAGTGGCCGATTCAATTTACATACAAAACAAAGCGAATACAAAAGCACGCTGTTTGGGTGGCACCTCGATGAGAGAGATATATTAGAGAGAGACTTTACTCTCTTTGGAAAAGAAATTTTCCACGCCCCAAAAATGGTTTAGTCCGTATAAAACTTTTAGAATATCATATGCTGACATGAAGCTCTCAATGTGTGAATCAGGTTAAAATCTATAAAGGAATGCATAACTTCGTAGAATTTTTGTTTCGCAAATCAGAAAACTACATGTTGCCTGATTTCCTCTTATTCTTTCATCAATACCACTCCACTTCGCTCAACTTTCAGTCCAATGGGAGAATTTTTTAATATGTGCACTTATGAAGTAGTGCCGCATACATTTGAAAACATTTTCTAGAGTGTTATATGAAATCTCACGTCCGCGATTGATTGTAGACGTTCCCACTCCTTAGGCACACCATTCACACTCGCATCATCCTGCTATTCATCAGGTTCATTGTCGGAGCGTGTCCAGGCCTTTTGAATGCACTTCGTGATGGCTTCTGCAGAAACAGAATCCCATGCCGGTCTGATGGCTCTGAATGCATCCAGAACATTCCAGGCGGGAGTTTTCGTGCCTTTTCCTGTTGCACGAATAAGAGCTCGTACTAAGCGAGTGCCATAAACAGTCTTGACGAGAGCGATAATACCTTGATCTGAAGGCTGGAGGCGGCTAGTTGTGTTAGCGGGAAAGAACTGCAAAGTCACATTTGACAGATCGAGTTCGCCGACGGTGTGGGATGAACAGTTATCCAGTTTAAGCAAAACTTGCCGATTTTACGCAACTATATGTCGATTAAACCGCAACAGCTATTGGCGGAATCCAAGGGTGTCAATCCATGCTTTTTTGTGATGTGTGAAATAATATGGCAGTTTACTTTGGTCAATGTGCTTGAAGCAACGAGGATTTTTTGCTTTCCCTATTACCCACGCACGATGCTTCTCGCTTCCGTCAGTGTTACTGATAAGCACAACTGTCAACCTGTGTATGCCTTGGGTACCTCCATGGTACTTTTTGACCTTCACGCTTAGGGTTCTGTCAGGCAAAAGGTTGTCAAAGATACAGTTTGCTTTTTTTTGAAGTAAAGGTCCACTCAAGGGCACATTCTCAGACCGCATGTAATTGAACCAATCTAACAAAAGCGTTTCAATGTCTTCATACTGAGCTGTACGCATACACTTTCCTTTATATTGGAAGGATCCCGATGCAGCGGCTGAATTTATCTTATCTTCGTTTTTGCAGATTGTAGAAAGGGTCGATTTTGTAATGGCAAACTTTTTTGCAATCTGAGTTTTGATCATTGTCGCGCGGCGCACTTCATCCAAAATCATCAACTTTGTCTGAAGATCAATGCTTGTTTGCTTCCTTTTGGCCATTGTAATATTCACAAGCACCAGAGCGTCACTTATTTTTGCACCACTGATTTAAAAATCTAAGAATTCTATAATCAAAACACCGCTAAAACTGACGTAAATATGTACACGACCTGTCTTACTGCGTTCAATTTACGTTTCCGACTCATTACTCTTAGAGACTGACGCTCAAACAGATAGTGATTCACCTGTACAAAATTTGCAGAAAATATGGAAGTGGGGATATGGAAATGATTGGTTTTGGGGTAAAGATTCCTGAACTGTGATTCGCCCTTCTACCGTAATTAGTTTGAACATACCTGCATACAGTTCATTACGACCTGCGACGTTCATTATGAAAATAACTCACTAAGGAGCATAAACGTGTTCGTGTTAAGTGTAACAAAAGAACCGATGGGACCTCGAAAGTTGTTCGTAGTTCGTACTAACCGAAATTCGTGTTAACCGAATTAAACTCCATAAGGCCCAGTATAACCCTGCCGGGACCGCAATTTCTGTACGTGTTAACCGAGAGTTCGCCTTAACCGAGTCCGTGTTAACGAGGGTTTACTGTAATCGTAATTAAGGTTTACAAACACTTCCCAGCCATGCTCGACTCTCCTTACAGTTGACCATTTGTTTGCCATTTAGAACGTGAAAATTAATTCGTTCGCAAAAACGTTGTTTACAATCTGCGAAGCATTAATTTGGTAAACGAACAACTTAAATTATTAATATTGAGTTTCCAACTTCTGAATAGTTAAGAAGTAAACTTATACAGCAACCTTATCAAGGTAAGAAAAAATAAAGCACGTGGGAACAGCAATGAAACTCCTTCACTGTCAGGGACACTATCAGGGATAATCACGTTTTCTTCTCTTCCAATCATTGTGATAGTCATTCTTTTTTCAGGCTGTATGATTGCATCTGCCCAGGATCTACTGCTGTACGAGTTATGTCTTTATTACAATAAAATAAATCGAGCTTCCTTTATTATTTACAATTTATTTTTAATGCCAAATGCTGGCGGTAGGGTCGCGTCGATTGGCATGAAAAAATACTCAGACATCTATGAAATGAAGTTTTAACCCAGTGCAAAGCGGTTTCGTGGGAATTTACCATTTTTCGTTTGCTAAATGGACGTTCAAGGTACCATTACGTAGAAGATTGAAAAATACATTGTGTTCAAAAGAATAAAGAATAAAAGAAATTTATACATTTTTCGTTTTAAATTGAAGAATTTCAAATTCTAAACCCACAAACTTAAATTATGCTGGAAGCGTTCCAAGCAAAATAATTTCAAATCCGGCGAATCCTGAATTGAACGATTCTAAACTTTCTTTAAAAGAAGACAATTTTTAAATTGAACGTTTCAATTTAAAATTATGAATTTTACATTTCGATAGGTTCTACAAATATTAGGCTATTGTTCCGTTACCGTTAAGAAAGCGAATATCATCCCATTACGAATGAGCACTAGTCTATGCTTTGACTACGGATAAGATCTAGTCCAAATTTATTTAGCTAAGTTTTCAGGAGGAAGAAATTAAATTTTGTATTCGTCAATCAAATAAGGAACTCAACATAAGTAAACAAAATTTGAAAGTAATAATATTTATACCATGATTTCAATAAATAATTGAAAATAAATCTCTTTTCGATCGTAGAAATGGCAAAAATTGTGTAGTTTTCTGTTCGTCAGTCTGTCTTGCGTGTCATTTTTGTACTATTTTCAGGAATAAATTAATTAAAAATTAAAGATATTGTTTTGAAGATGTTCCTGGATAGAAATATTAATTCATTATATTGTTGACTACAGTTTTCTGTCTTTTGTCAAACTTGTCTAGATACAATTCTGAACATAACCTATACGTTATGTCATTATGGTGAATGAACTAAAAATATTTATTTGCATTTATCGTGAATTACACAGCCACACAAAAAAAAAACTTTTTTCGGATCTGGAGGTCTGAATATGTTTACTATATGTTTTTGGGATCGCTGATTCTGAATCCGAGGTCCACAAAAACACAGCACGTCAGGGTTCTGGCATTACGTGAAGAAACATTTGAGATGCTATTGTATTGGAAGATAGCCTATTATTCGTCGGAATATTTCCTACAAATTGAAAACTCCAATATTTTGCATTACAGTTTGTAACGTAATTGAGGCTTCTATAACTTTGGAAACAAGAAATTTTTTAAGATTTGTATTTCTTTGAACACTTCTACTTGTTCACTAAATTTCTTGGAAAGTGAAGTTAGATTACTTCTTATCCGTAGGGGAACGACAGACTAATGCTTATTCGTAATGAGATGATAGTCGCTTCCTTATCGGTAACGGAACAATAGCATAATATTCATGGAACCCTTCGATTTCATACTTTTTAACTATGTAGGTTTTGAATTAATTTTCCAGACGGAACCAGACTTCAGCGTCTTGAAGACAAAACCCTAGACAAAATATTTTTACATCGGCGAATGAATAAAGTTGAATTTAGACGAGGGGGAGGGTTTCGGAATGACTCAACTTAGGTATACAAGGAACAAAATTTATTTAACTTCATTTTTACAAGCTCCCGCATTCGCCTGCACCTCCATACGATTGTGCTTCAGTGCATCCCGACAGGAAAAACCCGCATGTGGAAAAAACCCGTAGGAGCAGCCAAATCCTTTAGAAATTATTCTACTTATCCGCGTCCTGTAGGAAAAAATATTAAAGTTTATTATTCCAACCATTAACAGGTACATAATCAATTGCCACCCAAAAATTTGATTTTGGTCCTAAAAAATTAAGTCTTGATGATTTGATGAATGTTAGATATTAACACGTGGTTTTATGTATGAGAAGATTCATATGTGACGTGCGCCGAAGAAAGGGGGCTTACTACAAAAAAATCGAAATCGAGGTTCTCACACCTTTCGATAGTTTTTGAGTTGCTCTTTTCGATGAAACCATCGACAAAAATATTCGAACGTTATTATTGCTAATAATTGAGTTATTAGGTACCCGAAAAATCAGGTTTTCGCTCGAGATCCCGTGAAAAGCCTCCCACCACTCACCACTACATCTCCGCGTCTTATCTATACCCGTCCGTGAGCCGCGTTAACGACCTATCTCTTTGCTCGTGAGAATGTAGTGGTAAGTGGAGAGGGAAGATTTCGTGAGTCTTCCCTCTCTCCTAAAAGTCGCGTCTATCCGGCCGACTTCCACCGCTCGCCCTCAAAAATCTCACTTTTCAAAGTAAGCACCCTTTCTTCGGCGCACGTCACATATTTAATTAAACTGGGATGAAAACTATTTTTTAGAGCCCCAATGTAATCCCCATTAAAAAATGCTGGAAACTTCAGGCACAGATCTATAATATCTTTGTTTTAGATTTTATTCTAGTGTTTGCATTACCTCTGGCTTCTTCAGGGAGCAAAGAGTCGACGAGCCACATATTATCCCAATATGTTGCAATCTTCTCAGAAGTAGGAGTTCCATTGTGTGGAATTTCAGGGTTCGGACGCCACAATTCATCACCATATTCTTCATCAACTCGTTCGTATTGTCCTAATTGTGTAATAAGACTCTAGTCAATGATTGAGTCAAAAAATTTCAAAAATCATTAGCTTAGAACTGCTAGGTACTTTACTACATGTAAAATAGTTATTTATGATACAAGTGCGTAAAACACTCCATACACAGGAAAAAAACTAGGCTTTCTAGACAGAGTTCTCTAATATTTTTCTTCAATTATATCATAGTTTTTAAATTACTATTCCGTATTGTATCTGGATCAACCATCTTCAGATCGTAGTGAACTTCAATAACAACTCCAACAACTTTCCATTCTGCTCCTATTTTACGCATCATAAGATCATGAAGCTTCAAGTGGACTGGAGGTATTAGATATTGTGCTGTGGAAAAATATAGTTACGAGTTACTGTGGCGATACAAAATTCCTTCACTCAGGACTACTACATTGTACTAAGTTGTGATTCTACTGATAATGGAACAATAAATGAAATTTTGTTATGTTTTTCTGAATCCCGAAAATTATTATTCAGTTCAAAAAAATTATGTCAATTAAGAATGATTTCATAAAATCCATATAGGTTGTCTTATGTTACAGTATTTGTACTCCCTTGCTATATGTGGTTAAAAAAATTATACAATTTTGCAATTGGTATTTCTATAAAAACGTTGATAATTTTTAAAGCTTTAATTCATATAATTTTATTTTCGAGTCTCTTGATATTTAGTCTCATGACTTCAAATTGAATTTCCGATTTGAAATCCGTAACAGCTGAACAATTATTTACTCTTATAAATTATACGAATTGAGTTTTTAAAATTTGAGATAAGATCTAATCGGTGTTGAAAACTGTTCGACCTATTTTAACATATATAATAAAAACATCATTTCCATTTTCAAGTAATCATGCCAGGCCTGTTTCAACTCAAAAAAGTAGTTTGCCTGTTTTTTTAGGCTTTGAATTTTGAATCGATCATTTGAACTTTTTTTTAAATATCTTCTGGTTAAAATTGCCGAAATTACCGGATAACTATGGAAAATTTGTAATTGGGTCTCGTGGTTATTGAATTAACACCTGAGAAGGATAAAACAAAGTTCCAAGTTTCAAGAAATGTTGTGCTTCAACTATTGGCAGAAGCTAGAAAAATAAATCCCTGAATTTCAAATCTTGCAAAGGTCATACTTAGGATGGATCATTTCATTTGAGACATTAAACATTGACGAATTTCATAAGTTTATGAAATTATAATTTTTTGTGCGAGCACGAAAAAATCCTAAACATCGCTTTTTTTAAATATTGAATTAATAAATTAATATTCCTACCTCGTCCCAAGAGTTGAACATGATGCACAAAATTCCTTAAAAATCGGAATATTACTTTTGATTTCCTCACGTCATAATTAAATACCCACAAGGGCAAATTACTTTGACTAGGGCCCGTTTAACACAGAATTCAATTAGCTTATAGCTTATAGAAATATTTTCATCTCTGTATTTTGGACGGCTCTATCACATTTTCAATTCAAGGCTAATTTTCTGTAAGTCATCGGATAGAGTGGTCTATTGCTATCTGGCGGTGTTTTAACTCTCAAATATTGAATCACAACAATTATAGTCAAAAAATATGTTTCTTGTGTATAAGCTAATTGCAGATTTGTGTAATCATATATAACATTTGCTCATAAAAATTGAGTTAGAAAATTCATTATTTAAGTTCTTTTAATGCTCAGATTTATTGTTGAAAATTGGACCTGGGTCGGTGATGTGGTGGGTCTCCCTAATCCTTTCGTAAACCTTCCGCTGACTCTGAGTCAATTTGTAAGGCCGCTTAGGACCATCATAATCATCGATTATAAAAAGTAAGGGACCAAATTTCACTATTTGACCCAGACGGAATTCCTGAAGATTTCTCCTATTTGCTACTGCTGGTTCGACCACTGATTCTGTAAGAAATAATAAATCGATTTATATTATAGGACTAGAAAACAAGCAGGCACGCCACAAGCACAATTTGTTTGTTGCGTTTCCCAATTTTTTGATTAAAATATAAAATTAATATTCATACAAAATGTTTGTATCTCATATTACCGACTATCTAAAATAAAAGGGAAAGAAAATGAGAAACCGAAAATAAAAGTTCGACTATTCGTTGTATTTAAGAGTTTTTGGGGTCGCTGAATTAAAATTCAAAGCCAAAATGTCAAAATTCACAATGGCGAATCCAGTATGGTGGACCAAAATGGGAAAAAGTGAAGAGGGTTGCAAGCGACAGCCTTTTGATCGGCGGCGGCGATTTGTGCAATTTACATCGGCGGCACGACGGCGCGCCGCCTCCTTCACTTTTCGGCGGCGGCGCACAGTGGGTGAAATTGGAAAAGAAGGTTCAAAATGACATTTAGAACGTAATTATGCACCGATTTTGGATTATTTTTTGTGTGCAAAATGCAGAACTAAATTCTTCAGAAAATGGTGAGAGTAGATTTTTTTTTTTTGTTTATTTAATTTTTATATTAATGTCTAGGGAAAACCAGTCCAATGTATCCGAGAGTTACTGTATGGGGGTTTTTTGGTATGCTGATTTCGAATTCCAAGTCACAATGTCAAAATACATGATGGAGAATCCAGTATGGCCCAGTATAGCCCCCAATTTCAAATCTAAAGTCCAAATTTGAAAACTGAAAATGGCGGATCAAATATGGCTGACCGAAATTCTAAGAATGAAACAGGTTCTGCTCTGGAGTTTGTAGGTCGGTGATTTGAAATCTGAAGGCTTAATAAAAAAAATGTACATGGCGGATCCAAGGCGGACCAATATAATCGGTTTTAGGTTAGATTTTCATTTTGTATCAGAAATCCACAACCCGAAAAAACCCCGTGCAGTAATTTCCAGTCATAGCGGATCGTCTTTCCTATTTTATTCCACCATTGCTCATACAAAATAAGCAATATGAAATTGTATAGTCTTATTTTCTTTGCTAAAATTTGCCATGATAAATAATTTTCAATTTTGATTATTTATTTTATCATATATATCAATATTTTGTGCATTGATGTTAATCAATTTACATCCGTAAATAGAATTTTTTAATTTGAAAAAAGTGGTTTCAAAAATGTTGAAGCGCTCACTTTTTGAATTTTTATCCAAAACTGCTAACAAAATAAAAAACTATATACGCACACAGGCAGATACACACATTCGTGACAACCTGTTTTGGGTTCAGAATGTCTCAAAACGTGGACATTTGACAGAAACGAACGGGGTCAAATTTTACACAAATCTAATACCTTCTCTGATGAGAATGTAAAAAACAAGTCACAAATGACAATTACAGTGACTTACAAAAAGAAGGAAAGCAGAGTAATGCCCCGATCGTGAAGGCAACCTTGAACTAGTACTGAAAATATTCTCCGTTAACTTTACCTGTTCAATTTTTGTTAGAAGACATTTCAAAAATTACTTTTCAAATATCATTCTCATGCGTATTTTTAATAGTTTTTCAAGAAAAGGAAAAAAAATAGTTTTCCGATTTGTCCGTAATTTAGGAATGTGATAAGTGTAGACTTTACAATTTTTTGAAGCTAAAATTTAAGAGAATAAAATAAAATGTATTTTACTTCAACAGATAGAATAATTTTATATATATGTATGTATATGTACGTAAAACTTTTTTCGGATTGGTTCGGATTAACTCGAACTAGTTCGGATACAGATTCCGAAATGATTCGGATGACTTCGGATTGGTTAGGAATGAATTCCTATCCGAAAATTTCGCCAGGACATCCAGAGGTACCCCCGGAATTAAAAACACAAGTCTTTGAAACGATACATGGGCTAGCCACCACCATATTATCCAAAGGCTCAATTTTCCATCCTCAAGGTGAGTCCAGAATAGGCAATTCGCAGCCGACATAAACATTGACTTATGTTCGAAGTACGTCGGCTGTCGTACCTGAATGCGCGCGCATCATATTGCCAACTGTCTTGAAATTGTGTGGCGTTCACGTTCCACTGTTCTCGTGATTCAAATAAACGAAATGGCTGCCTGTTATGAGTTTTATATGAAAGTAAGGTTATGTAAATGCAAATTATTGGAGATATTACAATATTAGTGAAGAAAAGAAATCTATATTTATCCAAACGTAAGCTCTACCAAAGATATTTTACCGAGATGCGGTAAGGGTCTAGTTAGGCCACATGTCACGAGGGCGGCGCTACCTTCAGTTTTGTGGCCTCGGCTTTATTCGGTACTTTTCGGCTATATTCGGCATTCTGCTTCGTTTAAAGCGATTGTTTCGACCACATACCGCAAGGCGGCGCTATAAACGTCGAGCGGGTCTTTGCGGGTATTTAAAATTTTTGCATTATTATGAATTATTTATGTATATTAAATGACTGGAACGGAATTTTTCCTATTTGAAAATACTTGTAGTACATATAATTCACTCTTATGACTGGAAAAGAAAAAAATATCTTATAATATAGGACGTAATAAAACATGCAGAAGTGATTGAATATTAAGAGCACAAATAGAAGAAAAATAATCAATTTTAATTTAAATTTATAAACACGTATATTACCTTAACTATATTAATTAAATTAAAGTAATTATGTTACATATATTAATATTTTCAATGAATGATTATACACTGTAGGTTGCATGATCCACTGTAGGGAGGTTTCCCCTACACAAATTAACGTAAAGAAAATTCAAAAATACAAAGTAAAAAATAATAATCTTTTAGGGCTCTGATATAACGATACAAGATTTTTATTTATCGAAAAATAAAAATCCCCAATCTAAAAATATCCGAAATTATAATTTAGCGAATTATATAATTTTTGAATTATACACTGAGAAACCCTTGTTTGTATTTCTTGTTAAAAATCACACTAGATTTCACTATCTGAACTTTGCAATGAGAGGCAAAAAGCAAATTTTAATAATATTTACTAATCTCAATAGTAACTCGTAGCTACTTAAAGAATTATAAAATATATTGGAATAAAAGTTAAAACAATTGCATTTATTGTAAAAGACATTTGAAGTATTTATTAACCTCTGTAGTAAAACTGCAAGTCTGCACTATTTACTAATTTTGATAGGAGAAAATAGTAAATTTGTTGGATTAATATCTGTAGAAGATAACAGTATTTACAAAGTGCTGTAGTAAAATGATGCGCAGGGACCGTGCGCACCGAATTACTAACTGGTTAGCAAAATCTGCTACAGTGGGAATAGGAAAAAAAATAAATACGTGTTGCTAACTTTCACACAAGCCTACCTACACACATGTTCTACATTTAACGCATAATTCACATTTATTTAAATTAAGAATTGACAACATTAGAAATTACATATATGTATATATTCTTAAAAGATAGTATTTTATATTATAAAGCTGAAACAGAAAAATCGGGTTAGAAGAAAACAAAGGCTGGCGGGAATCGAACACGCGTCTCCGGGACAGCAGTCGGGCGATCCATCTACCTATAAGACATTGTGGGACTCAGAATGAAAACTTCCATATGACCTAAATGATAGAAAGTTTATTGGTTCTAATTCATTTAATCCTTAATTGATTAATATTCATGATATTTTTATAATTTTAAACAACAAAATTTTTAATGTAATTAAAATAAGTAAATTTTTTTTTT
>CAKNXH010000512.1:78203-104917 GCA_932178445.1 Andricus quercusramuli | reverse complement strand
AAAAGTAAGGGACCAAATTTCACTATTTGACCCAGACGGAATTCCTGGAGATTTCTCCTATTTGCTACCGCTGGTTCGACCACTGATTCTGTAAGAAATAATATATCGATTTTTATTATAGGACTATAAAACAAGCAGGCACGCCACAAGCACAATTTTTTTGTTGCGCTTCCCAATTTTTTGATTAAAATATAAAATTAATATTCATAAAAAATGTTTATATCTCATGTTACCCTCTATCTAAAATAAAAGGGAAATAAATGAGAAACAGAAAATAAAAGTTCGACTATTCGTTATATTTAAGAGTTTTTGGGGTCGCTGAATTAAAATTCAAAGTCAAAATGTCAAAATTCACAATGGCAAATCCAATATGGTGGACCAAAATGGGAAAAAGTCTAGAGGGTTGCGCCGACAGACTTTTGACCGGCGGCGGCGATTTGTGCAATTTACATCGGCGGCACGACAGCGCGCCGCCTTCTTCGCTTCTCGGCGGCGGCGCGGGCGGGGCGGCGCACAGTGGTTGAAATTGGAAAACAAGGTTCAAAATGACATTTAGAACGTAATTATGAACTGATTTTGGATTATTTTTGTTTGTGACAAATTCAGAACTAAATTCTTCAGAAAATGGTGAGAGTGGATTTTTTATTTGTTTCTTTATTTAATTTTTATGTTAATGTCTAAGGAAAACCAGTCCGATATATCCGACATATGGCATATGTCGGACATACGTCCAAGTTTATGATATCTGTCAAGTGCCTATTCTGGACTCACCTTCACAAGACCCATCGCACTGGAACAACATATGTTGGGAAAAATTTCTTTTTTTTTGTATACGTAAAGATTGCATTAAAATCTTTCAAACGTATTGTGGTTGAAATTCGAGCTCAAAATATAATAAGGATTTGTAAAACAATTATTACAGTTTGAGCTTAAATATTTTGGAATATGCGTAACAAAACTTCTAACACATGCTGGAAAAAATTTCAGTTTCTGCCTGCACGTAAAGATTGAAATCAAATATTTTTAAAATATTTTGGCAGAGAACGCAGTTCATGCTGTAATGAGGATTTGGAAGAAAAATAATTATAGCAGCTTGCACTGAAATTTTGTAGAACACGTGTTACGAAAATGATAACATATGTGAGATTTATTTCATCGAAATGCAATTTATCGGTAAACGTGAAGATTCAATTGAAACCTTTTAAACAGATTTTAGTAAAAGTTTTGGGAAAGATGCACAATGATAATAACATATGTTTCGCCTCTTTTGAAGTAAAACGCAAATTTGTGAATGTAGTCAATACCTGGATCGAAGATATTTTACAGTATGATTGATTTGATAGTAAAGAGTATTTTACTTACCAACAGAATCAAACGATATCGTAAATATGAAAATCAAAGTTAAAATTAACGTCTTCATTTTTCTGAAGTTCCAGTACTGCTTTTCAAAAAAGAACTCCCAGAGCCAAAACTGACAAGATTTTGTATACCTGTCGTACCTGCTTATATACTACTTATTATCACGTTATTGACAGCAAACATTATCTACATTTAGGTGTGGAAATCAAGCGAACGAAATAAATTGTTTTTTGTAAATAGTGTTACATATTTCTTGTTGCGAAATAGGAAATCTTTATTTACTGCCTTAGAAATGTCAAGAGTAAGCCAGAATTTAAAGGTTTCGTAACTTACTGCTATGATAGTTACAACCTCACGAAGGAATATTTTAAGAAATTCTGTACAGGGCTATCATGATTTTTCAAAATTTAATTTCTTATAATTTTTTACGATTCTTGAAAAATGATCAAAAGAAGCTAGCTATTGAATAAAATTATGTTAGAGTATTGCACGAAGTGATACACAAAACAGAGAAAATACACACGAATGATTGAATTATTTACTGATTGTAGGTTTTCAAATTTGTTCACAGATTTCAAAGAATTTCAGGTGATTTTGAATTTTGCAAGGTTATTTTAAGGTATTTCAAAGCATTTCACAAGAATTTAATGATTTAAATATTACAAAATCAATTTCTTTGGGATGAAAAAACCTTAAAAATGTACAATATTAAATCAGATGCATTCAATATTAAAAAATTCAAAATTGTATTGTACAGTTAAACATTTTTGTATTGCCACATAAATTAAAACATTTCAGAAATAATAATAAATTTTATATACGTGATATCTTAAGAATTCAGAAACAAATTAATTACTGTAATCTCAATTGATATTTAAAGTGACCAGGTCAATTTTTAAATTCTCATTCTAATGAGACGTCTTTAAAGAGTTTGAAAATGAAGGGAATTTTCGACCAACGGGTCTAGTTTGATCCATCAAAAATGTTTTTTTTTTTTTTTTTTTTTTTTAAGTTAAAATTCCATTTTTTGTCAAAACTATACTATTTAAAAAAGTGAGTACATCAGAATTGAAGACTCATTTTAGGCTCTCCAACGACCTCAAAATTAATTTTACGAAACCATCCCTTAACATTCGAAAACTACCCCTTACCAAAAAGTACTCACAAAGTGCGAGAAAAAGTATTGTTCTAAGAAAAAGTTAAGTTCTACCAACAATATTGAGGATTCAAATACTCGACTCTGAAGCTGCTAGAGACTTTTAAGCCTTATATAGGCAACCAATTTTCTTCATATTGTTGGGCAACCGGGTTTCAATCGTGTACAAAAATACAAATCTTGCCGATGTTTCGTAAATATTGCAGTTTACTTCTTCAGGACTAACCTGAAACCCGATTGAAATCCAATTGAAACGGGGTTTTTCTGTAACTATTTGAATGACCAGTTTTTCAGAATAAGTTCCTAGGTCTCATTTAGAAGTGTACATTATACAATTTTTACTGAAAATTATGTAGAAATTTTTGGTGTACGTTTACAGGTTTGGCATCCATTCCAAAATTTTGAAAAATGGTAATTCTTTTGAAACTTTCAGTTGGAATTGTAATGCTATCAAGTTTTTGTGTCCAAGAAGATTAAGTCCGATTATATATTAATAGCTGTGGAACAAACTTGAAGGTGTCCTGCAATTTTTCTGTATCTTTTGGGTGCAAGTCGTCGTACTGGAACCACAGGTTTCGTCGTGAACACAGTGACACATAATGACCTGGAAATCCATTGGTTCCAATGAAACGGACGATCCCTAAAAGTTTATATGTATCCTCAGGTCTTACAGGATCGGGAATACTTTTCTGGATGTCAGCTATTGTGATTTCAGTCATAATTGTTTTGTGAGCTACTTCAATGAAGAGCAAATAAGCTGAAAAATACGAAAAAATATGTTATTTATAATAGAAGATTGTCTAATTTGCTCTAAGTATGTAATCCTTATAGTGTATTATCAGTAAACCCGGTCGGGTTTGAATGCCAAATAGGAAGGCGAATAATAAAAAAAAGATGAAATAAAATTTGCCTAAATACAATGACCGTAGTCGGTCTCAAAATATCTGCTTAATTTCTAAAAAACACAAGGATTATTTTTTATTTATAAAAAGATTTACATACCGCTTTCCGTGTAGGCACTTTTTACGATTCCCGGACATCCAGGAGAATTACACTTCTTCTATTTCACTTCGAATAGACTTTTGTACAGATCTTTACTGCAGACTACGTCAACGGTAAAAATAAAAAAAATTTTTCTACTTCTTGACTCAGAGTTTCTGCAATTTTCGGAGCATATTGTGGTTTTTGTGAATGTTGGTAGTCCTGAATACAGATGTTCAGTTAAGCTGTATACGCTCATTTCGCAATTGATTTCAAAACTGTTGCCTTGAATGATTTCTTTTATACTTTGGGTGTCAATGCTGGAGACAGCGTCCTTCAATATTTTAGCCACCTTTCGATGTGCACCGTTCGTGATTTGTAATTTTTGGAGAACCGTTTTTACCAGATCAAACGAAGGAACGTTCTGCAGTTGCAATATTAAATTTTTAATCTGGGGGCTGTCACAAGCTGCAACCAAGAAAAATTGAAAAAGGGAATCATTGGCACACGTGTTACGCAATGAAAAGTGTACCTTTCCAAACCGGATAGCCTGTAATTAGAAGTAAACGTGTGATAGTAATATATCAGAAGTAGGAAAGAATACATTCATCATAGCGCTCAGGCTATTAAAGAAAAGCATGAAAATCCCAGCTGATCCTGTTCCCGAAATATGATCAAATCAAATTTGTAGTTTTTCAATTATATTCAATACGGTGACTAATGATTATTTCCGTTAAAAATGATCACTATTCAAATCAAAATAACACATTTGTGCCTCTCAAACTCAATAATACCTTCAAAACTATCAACTGATATCACTACTGATAGCTGAAAAATAACTATATTATAGTAAAGTGTTACAAGTGTGTTTAAAAACTGCTCATTTACGTTTTTAATAAACAGCACGGAAAAAGTACCCTGTAAGATTTAATCTGCTATCCAGTCGAGCCGCCTTCCGTACGTATTTTTCTTAGAATTCAGTAAAACTTATAATTTACACGGCCACACAGTCCAGATGAAGCTTGTATTACAGAAGATACTGGCTGAATGTTTAAATCCAGCTAAATTTTCAGAAAAATGCGTACGGAAGGCCGCCTGGCTGGGTGGCAGGGTAAATCTTACAAGCTACTTTTTTCCTTGAGCATTCGTTGTCAAGGAGATTTCAAGAGTTTTCTGATTGCTTAACATGGAATCTCTTTTGTTTGAAAATTGGATCATATATGATCCATTTTTCAAGAAAAGAAGAAAATCTGCCACTCAGAATGCTTGGAAAAAAATTGATTGATTTGTAGATATTTATGGTTATACAAACAAAAAAGATTCCATGTGGAGGCATTAGAAAACTACTGAAATCTCTTGACAACGAATGCTGCTGATTACAAACGTGTTAAAAATATTTTTAAGTTTGAGAAGCATGCATGTGTCATTTTGGATCGAATAATTATTACTTTACGTGCATGGTGACTGTATTAAATATAATTAAAAAACTGAACATTTTATTTGAAGATATTTCGGGAGCAGTGTCAGCTTTGTTTTTCGTGTTTTTATTTGTTGAAGCCTGAAATTCATAAAATTGAAGCTCCAAAGATGAAGATGCTGTCGTTCAGTGTTGATCTATCTTTCAGTGAAAAATAACAAATTAGATAAAATAAATAAAAGTCTCTGTCCTTACAATATGACAAAAAAACTTTTCCCAATGAAATTTTCAATCTTGTACGAAATTTCACCAGAATGGTGAAATTGGAAGAGCTTCCTTTCAGAAAATCAGTTTTTAAATAAGCCTGTTTCAGTTGAAGTGTATTAAATAAGATACAATTTCATGCAAAATAACAGTTTTCTTTTATATAGCTGAACAATTTACCCTTAACGTTGGTTTATAGTTCCATTTGGAAATACAGGAATCCTTGCCAGTTTATCGGTAAACAATGCGTCAAAAGTGGTAATATTTTTGTCCAGATATTTTGCAGTTTTCCTTGTTCTAGTTCTGAGATTCAAAGATCTCTCCATCAGGATCTCTTTTTTCTTTTCATACTCAGTGGTCAATCATCCCCAATCTTCTACTGATCTTCCTGATCAGTAGATCAGGAAGATCAGTAGATCTTCTTGCTGCTTCTTGAAGTGGGGCTAGGTCTCGAACATATTTCGCAGGGTTTCAAAGTATCGCTTGGACCTGAAAATAAAATCATTGCATACAACTAATATTTAAAAACTGAATGTTAAGGTTAAAAATTTGTTAGTATATTTGAATAGATAAGTGGCATAACAACTGCATTGTCTAGTATTTTGAAAGTAAAAATGTACAATATTTAACACAATTTTTAAAGAAAAAAGATTTTATCAGCCTCCTGATTTAAAATTTCATGATTCTCAATGAAGTTGTCGGTGTTTTCCAGTTTACCATCTTTCGAAATATTTTTTCCGCTGTCGATCACCATTTGGATGTCGTCCTCCTTATCGATCTATTTCCCTTTGGCGGGAGTTTTTTATTTTTTATTTTTTTTAGGGAATTCAGCGTTTTCTATACTTCTTGCGATGAACAGATTAGTTTGTCCCTTGCGATACTCGTTGAGGTAGCATTCGACGAGCTCACCTGGCCTCATGGGAGTTCTTTTTTCTTGTAAAAATATGCGCTTTACATTTTCAAATTCGCATTCTACTGCAGAGCTTGTAGTAGGAAGTTTTCCATAATTATATCTGTCGCAGCAAATATTCGACCATAGCTTCATCATTTTTGTATGTTTAAATAGCTTCTCTGCTAATGAAGGCAACACGTACCCACTTTCGCGTTCGCCTACTTCATCATTTGACTTTGCACCTTCATACGAAGCTTGTACTTTTGCATTAAATGATAAAGCATCTGTGTTTCCAAAAGACATTTCATCTTCGAGGACACTGACATCTTCTTCTGGCTTCGGAAAAGTTTTGTCCTCTATGAGTTCCTCCCCTCTTCAGAATCTAAAACGGTCGGATGTAAGAGTCTAATGATAAACTTCTCTTCTTGCTCGCATTGTGAGTCCGTTGCCGTTCCTTCGATTCGCCCTTCAGTCTCTGAACACGAAATGATAAAAATAGAGTTTAAAATCCGCAAAGCACTGTCTTCATCACGTGCTTGGATCAGCTGTCCAATCGTCGCTTTATAGAATATTCGGACTTTTCTCGATTTGCCCGATTTGGCTAAAAAGTCTGCGTATATTTTTAAAACATGGGCATTGTCAATGCGAATGTAGCATGGCGGAAGTCCTTTTTCATACGACTGTACATAGTTAGCGATGTTAAAATTGGGCGTAAATGCTCTAACACAAGCTCTCAGCAGAGTCAATGACGAACCTCAAGTCACCTCTCCTGGATGAGGACACCTGATATATTGACCCAGGTTATTAGCTTTTTTGTTATAACAACACCTGTATGTTTTTCTGAGAGAATCTGGAACACAGAAATTTGTCCAGCATCAGTGCTAAGAATGCCGAAGTATCGGAAAATTGGTCCCGTAGTGGATCCATCCAGTAATATTATATTCAATAAGCAATTTCGATTGATGAAGGCAAAAAGAGTCAAAAACTCATTTGTTGGTAAAATGTGCGACGTTTCGTTGGCATTGGTTCGCCAACCTCATCAGGCGTTGACATTCACTAGTTAAAACATAAATTCTAACGCGTCTAATTTTAAGAAATGTAAAAGACCCATTTTTGGTCGACTGAAATGGCTTTGCGCTCTGTCCACCAGCACGAAGTTGTAAACTGACATTTCCATTTTCTGCTACTTTCAAATAAGCATGAGTCTGGGATGTGGTCTAAAAGCTAACATAAAAGGGACTGAGTCCAATGTCATGTATAATATTTGCCATGTAGGTCTGCTTCATTTTTTTAAATGCAAGTCGTGGGTCGGGATGGAGATGCTGTTCTTTATGATATGCGCAAACTGAGTTCTTTAACACATCTAATTTTCGCAAATTCTGAGGCTCTGGATCACCTGACTGCATACGTTTACCAGCTTCTTCAGCGCGATAAATCATCGGATGTTCAATGCACAGTCTTTTAGCCAGTTCTTCGCGAATTGGATTTCGGAGGTTACGCTTACCGCATCTTCCAGTGCCACTTTTAACTGTGCACTCAAATTCAGTTTCTTTTCCAAAGGTTGAATTATCGATGACAAAGTTTAGAGAGCTTCCGCATCTGCAGTGAGCTAAAAAAACATAAGATTTATATTGAAATGAAAAAAAAGTTTCATTCAAAGATGTCAAAAATTATTCAATTTGATACAAAAGAGTATACTTAGATCGTAAGCCGAAAATATAAATGGCACCATGATAGGGATGAGGGCAGTTTTCACCTAAAAGATTCGACTTATGATGAGGAACTTAAAAATGTCCAATTGGCAGGACTGAGTGGACCATGAGCGGTGGCGAGCCGGCAACTTTCAAAAAATCAAAAGGTGAAAAAAATTTTTTTTCTCAATTCTGGAACCTAATTTGCTTATCTGAAGCCAAAGTATTTACAACCTACGTATTCTTAACTCGAGCAGTAAATGGCAAAAATTCTAATGAGGAAGGGAAGATTTTGATACTACTCGATTAACAAAAATGCAGGCTTTTTTATTCAATACAAACAAGAAAATTTACTTGATTTAAAGAAATTGTCGTCTTGTATACGCCGCATAAAATATTTGGGGCATACTTTCTTAAGTAAACCCACCTGAAAATGAAAGCTGCCTGTTCAGGCAACTTTCACTTGATGCAAAGCCTTTCTTTCAAAACATTCGTAACTTTTTTCCTGATAGATTTTCAAATCTTTTTTTCAGAAGGTCATCTAAACTTTGTAAAAAATTAGAATATATCAGCCTTATTTTTGAAAATCGAACATAGATTTCACTTTTTTTTTAAATTTCGACACTTTAATTTTTTTTTAAATAGTTTATAAAGAAAGCTGAGGTTTATTCCTACAAGGCCCCCAATTAGCATTTGCTGGAGCCCAAAAATCGAACTCCTCTACACAACGTCATTACGACTTTGTCCAAAAATTATCTTTTTCAGAATTTTACTTTATACTTTGTTTTTTCCAGGTTTAAGTTTTTACGGATAGATTATGAGCGTATGAGACTCTAGTATATAACAACTTGTACCACATTTTGGGTCGTTATTTTCTATTAGTATATTGTCCGTACTGAACATTTTTTTTGTGTGGAAAATTGATCGGTTTTGGTTGAGGATTCAACTGTATTGTTGAAAATTCATCTTTTTGGTTAAATTCGAATATTATTATTCAAACCAAAGATGTATTTTGGTTTTTATATCACATATTATATTTTTCGTTAAGAATTAATTTTTTTATTCAAAATTCAACATAGTTAATTGAAAGTTGAACTTCTAGGTTAAAATTAATTTTTTTGTTGAAGATCTATCATCATGTAAACATAAAAAATTACACCATTTCTAACTGAGATTTTTATTTTCTAACTCAATATTTACTTCATTTTCTTAATTGTCTTTTCCCTCATTGTCCCCTTTGTAAAGAAATTCTTCTTCCCTCATTTACAAGAAACTTTCACTTTTTCCCCCTTTTCCCGTTTTTGTTTTAATTTGAACAGAATTATGATAGAACCCAATCACGAAACTTATCTATTTTTCGTTTCAAGTTAATTCTGTTTACTTGTAAAGTCTACTAATCCAATTTTTGTTTAGAACTCACATTCTTTGGTTGGAAATTCTATTATTTTTTTGAAGATATGAGTATTTTACTGAAAATTAGTTTTCTTCAGTTAAAAATTAATTTTTCGAGCTAAAAGTTCGTTTTTTTGTCAATTGAAAATTAATTTTCGACTGCAAATTTGACTATTATATTCTGGGTTGAAAATTTTGCTTCTTTATTTAAGAACTCAAATTCTTTTTTGAATATTCGTATTTTTGGTAGAAAATGCAAATTCTCAGTTAAAAATTCATTCTTTTGGTTTAAGATTCGACTGCTTGGTTGAAACTTTATCCAATTTGTTGAAAATTAATTTTATTCTTCTTCTTGTAGTTAAAACCAACTGTTCCAACTGCCAATTCAATCGTTCTATTCTATATAAAAAAAATTCTATCTTAAACGCTTTGAATGAATATAGGAAAAACAAAGGCTTACGGTGGAGGCCTAGAGTAGACCTCAAGCGAGACAAATCGACAGCGAGATTTACGAAGATTTTAGAGGTGGTATGTAAAATTAATAGGTTGAAATTTGAATTAATTCAAAGAACAAGATGAACAATTTTTTAAAAATAAGAATGTTACGTCCGAATGTAGCATACCACCATTCTTATTATTTGCAATTAGGTTAAGAAAAACAGAAGCAGCCACATGCCTTAATCTAAGTTAATTTTATTAATTTTATTTTTCATAAACAGTTGGGCTTTTGCATTTTACTATGTGAATTAATAGCTGCTACCATATTTTGTTTTATGTAACGACCTTTTATCTGTGTGCAAGCATGTGTGTGTATGTGTACGTGTGTTTTCGCCTTACTAAACATTTATTTTAATTTATACAGTAACTTTTAAAATTTAAGCACGATTAATACCTACATATGTTTTAATGCGCTTTTAATGCCTCTGTATTTTCAACCTCCTATCTTTCTCACATTTTTTTTATTGTATTATTATTTCATAATTTATGTTAGTTGGCAGGAAGTTTCATCTGGAGGCTGGGGACAATTGCTGACCTGGGACTTTCCACCAATCCACATAAATAATCTTTATTTAGACCTATTTAAGGTCCATCCGCAGCCCTGGACTGGGACGCAGATTTTTGTAATTTATCCTTACAATCTCCTTACTACTTCCGTTTCCTTGTTAATGGTCACGTAGCTGCAGTAAAAATTCTAATCCCTTAATAAGAAGAAGCAAACCCAGGGTCCTCTAAGACCGTAAATCGGAGATTTTGTAAAACTTATTAGTCCCTGCCGAAAATCGAAGGTGCAATAACCCTAAACCGATTTACTGGGTTCTCATTAAGTCCAGCATAGACAACTTGTATTCATTCAGCTTCAATAAACGCCAGAAGGCACTCAAAAGGTCACGAGGCCTCAGGTACTGACTTCTCGAATACACGTCATTGCAGCATGCACTATCTTCCTTCCCCACTACCACCTACACTTTCCGCTTTTCCAAATCGACACCTCTTTCCTCTAATTGGGCAACATTTTAAAAATGGGCGGCTCCCTTGCCTTGGTCACGGATGGAACCGCAGGGCGATCTGGTAACTAGAGAGCCGATCAGTAGAGTTGCTTCAACCGTCGAGTGCGATCAGATGAAAAATCTGCAAGCTTGTCTGTAGGGAAATTGTTCCGAATTCAAGCCTCTGTCTGTGAGTCGGCACCGTCCTAAGATAAGTCCACCTCCTGGACTCGGTTTTCTTCCTTCTTTTAAACTATGTTAAAAGTTCTTGTGCCCGGAACCTTTTCCGGTACTTTAATAAAAAAAAACAGAGATAAAAAACAATTAGACTACGTTTGTCGAAAGGAAAGGAAAAAACTGTTCAGCAATCACCTCCCTGCATCCAGGCAGTTTCCTGGCAATAATCTACATACACAAGTGAGTAAATTTTGGTTTCAATAAATTGCAGTCTTATATTGTAAAATGTATTTCCATTAATTTCATGCTGTTTTCCCCTTCTCATTTTGCTTGTCCTGTCATCCGTTAATTTTAACAATAACCAGAGTTGCGGGTGGCTTTCTTCCCTTAAAACGGGAAAGATCTCACAGAAATCCTATCTCAGCCGCTCGAGAACGGATTTCGTTAAATTAGTTAAATAATTCGACTGAGGGTCGCTCCTGCGACGTAACAATAATAGAATTATAAAAACAAACAAAAAAGATAGAGGATTAAAATTTTCCTTTTGCTTCTGCGCCCGTTGCATTGCGTAGCTGGGGCTATTTTTCTTGTAATGGAATCACATTCCTAGATGAAAATGGGTGCATTTGATTCAACATTACCCCTATATAGATAGAGGAGAGAGCGATGCTGGCCAAAGCTGTAGACAGCCGATCCACGCAGCATTTCGACAACACAGGCGTCGAAAGTCGAATTTTCGATTGAGGTATGATGAAAAATAATTAGCGTCATTATTTTAAAATTAAAAGAATTTTGCATGTTCATAAATTAACCTCATAGAAGGTTTCAAGTTCTGAAGTAATCCAATTTTTTTTATTAAAACTGAAAAAGAAAAAGTATTTGACCTGAGTAAATATGGCCTTCTACACTTAGGATTAAATTATAATAATATAGGAGATTATTTAAAATACAAAATTGTTATCAGAAGAACGTTGGCTCTTGTGAAACTAAGGCATTGTAGTAAATAGGTTGAGAACAGGTTTAGGAAAAGGGGGAAGTAAAATACCCCAATTCTGACAGATAGAACACCTGAGACGCAGGTAAAATTAATAGTTCCTACTTTGCACTCCGAAACGACAAATCCGATTTATGGACTACTATTGGCTTTCAGCCTTTCGAATCGAACTGTCCATCTGTTCGCGCCATCTGCGCTCTTTAGATTGAGAATGAGTACGATTTCACTTTTCTTATATTTTTATTATGAATTATTACTCTTCGTTCGTTTATTTCCGAAACGTGCTCAACTCTTCGACAAAATGACAAAAAAAAAGAGAGAGTTGTTTGTCAAAACTCAACGGCACTTGAAAGTAATAAAAACTACAGCTGTTAAGCCCTTCGTTTGCCCATTTAGTCACGTCCGGGGAAAACCCAAATCGCCCTGCCAAGCAGACAGCCTCCGCCGACGCTATCGTTTCTCCGCCCTGCCAAATCACGGATTGGCCCTCTATCGTGGGCCTGAAGAGTAGGGAGAGTTTTCGCTCACCCTTGCCGCCGCGGAAAATTGGGCGAGGAGTTCAGTTCCTTCCGGAAAATCTAAGTGACCAGCTCGCTCTCTTCACTACACTCCCGTGTTTAGTAGTTGTGCCGTTCTCGGACTTTGTCTTCTTCCTGTCTAACAATCGTGCAATCGTGTTCATCTCAAAAACTCTGTGCATAGTGCTACTGCAAAAAACAAGACTTGTGTCATTGCGTGCGTGCGTGAGTGCGTGCGTGCGTGCGAGAGTGCAGACGTGCACCTTTGACTGCTCGAAGTGACCAGCGACGCTATCCAAGGGCTAAGGACAGGATTGCCTGCTGTCTTAGCAGAGGAGGCGCTACTTCCTCTGGAGTGTCTCCATAACGTGCGGCCTTGGGCCCCTGTTGATTCAATCGTTCAGCATCGTGCTCCACTTGACTCAACATCAGCGCAACGTTAGCGAGGGCTGCTCCCGTTGGAGCTACGTTTGCGCTACCTGCGTGGAGACACTTCTCTCTCTATTTCTACCTCATAGTGTGTCCGTCGACCTGGTAAGCGAACGAACTTCTATTTTGAATGGCCATTCAATTCTGTGACATTTGTATGCGTAAATTTCACACTGTGTATTTCCAACTTTATTATCGAGCATCTGATTAGTGATTATATTCCTTCATTCATTTTATGTAATTAATCATTGTCTATCGATTTTCTTTCATTTAATTTACTTATATTTCCTATTTTATTACTTTAATCATATTGTAATTTGCTGCATTCAAATGGCTTTTCCCCCACTTATGACTGGGGTTTTTTATGCCGGCTGACTTCAATTCCACTCATTTATTCTGATTAAAATTTGAATTAGTTTAACTTGAATCCTGCTTAATTTTTTTTGTATAAAACACACAATCCCCTAATATCCTCAGTATTAATAACTACAATAATTACCATTATGTTATAACGAACTAAATCAAGGTGAGACTTATTTTTCCAATTATCTATGCTCTTATATATATGGTCTCCTTGTAGCTTCAGCTTACCTCTCTACAGGTACAATATATATATATAAATATATACTATTTCTCTAAATTAAATACCATCGATCACGGATATGAGCACTCGACGCTCATTGCTCAAGCTGGACGGTATCTCTAGTGGCAGTTCAACGCAGGGAAAAACCTCGCGAGGATTCAAACGTAACAACAACTTCATGAGAACATTATCAATAGAAGTGGTTGTTAATTGACCAATAGCTGAGTTTCAGGAGTAATAGTAATGATAATAATGTAGTAAAAGCCGCGCTATGGCACGCCTTTTTCTTAAGGGGGGAAGTTTAACAATCTGTGATTGTTCACTAATGCCCTTACTGTCCACTAGAAGCAGCACCTCCTGGATATGCGAAAAGACATGAGATATTCAAACCTAGTTCAAATCCATTTTGGTTAGAAGTAGATTTACCAATGGAATTATTAAATAATTGATAATTATTTGGGTCAAAAAATAATTGAATAATTTGTAGAGAGAGACATGGTATTTTAAGAAAGGCAAACTGACTCTGTAGTTTAAGGAATTTCAATTTTACTTTATGAAATGTATGTAACTGGAAAAGAATGTTGTTTGCTACAAGTTTTGCTTTCAGCTCTAGTTTGAAATGCTAAGTAAGTAAGAAAGAAAGGTAAATTAAACCTATCTATCACTATCCATCACCTATCTATCACTATCAAGGGATAGTGAAGCATGAAATGAGATCTGAGCCTAAATCGAGGAAACGTGGTTAATGCGCATTTTTCAAGAAGCTAACTAATCCGCGGTTTCATCACGGTTAGACGAAGAATTAGATCATACTTTAGTCAGGTTGGGGGTGTAAATCTGAATTCTAATTGGTTGAAAGTATGGGTCTGATTGAGAGTAGGATTGCGCGGAATATCCATGGATCGCTGCGCGATCCAGGAGCCCGCGACCAACATCAATTTTTTAGATTAGATTCTTATCCGCTCTTATTAGGTATGTATATATTTAGTATATTAAAGTTCTCTCTTGCAAAACGCCGGAGAATGTTGTGAACGGCTTCAAAGTGAAGAAAATGGCAGAGGTGCAGGTTAGAGTACAGAATAAATTGGCCTTTAAACATATGTATCATTTTACGATGAAAATAAAGGGAGAAGTATTTCATAGTTTTACCACAAAAAAAATTGTTTTAGGAATTCTATTAGCGTGAATGATGGGAATCCTTCATCTATCGAATGATCGAAAGAAAATATAATCGATTTTCTAAAAAAATCCACCTTCTAAATTTTGTATGTTCTTAGGGAATATTGCTGACAATGTGCATGACATTCTTCATGAACTATTTTTTATGTAAACCATTTGCTCAGCAAGAAACTTTTTTTGTCCAAAATCAAAAAATTTAATTCTTTGTGAAAGCTGATCAGAAAAAGGGCGAATTTCTTGATCACCGCTGAATAAATTTGAACTAAAATTTCATTTGTTGTACATTTTTATATACACATACAATTTAAAATATATTATATATTACATGTCCATAAGAACAAAATCAATGTTTTTAATTGAAATCGATCGATTCTTTCTCTAAAATGAAGGAAATGGAGAGAATGATCGAAGACATCAAGTGCAGAGGCAGCTATAATGAAAAATCTAAATATTTAAGTCGATGGAATGAAACTTTCCAAAAAGTGTGAAAGATTTTTTGGTACAAATTTCAATTATAAATAAATTATCATTCTTTACAATCTATTCCAAATAATTTACCTTTTTTTCTTAGCGGTTTACGCAAAAATTTTGATTTGCAAAAATTGTATTTTCTGAAAAAATGGTTTACCTCCAAAGAATGTATAAAAAATTTAGTGCACGGTGTCAGCAATATTTTCCAAGAACATATGAATGGTAAAATGTGGGCTTTTTGAGGAAATGCCGTTTCAATATAATTAGAAAAATGGCCGCCATTGTGCTACTTTCAAAAATTATTATATTTTCTTTAGATTATCCCATATATCAAGGATTCCTTCATCATTTACAAAAATTTATATCCAAACACGTGTAATCAGTAGAAAAATGCAGTATTTCACATGAAATTCTTGTCATTTTCCGATAGATTTCGCCAACTGGAAAGTTAACTTCAACAGCTCGTAATTCTTAAGATCAAGTTTTTTCGGTTAAACCATAAAATAAGTAACCCTTTATTTTTACTGCAAGGTGGTATATTTCGAGGCTAATTTATTCTGACATCCTAACCTGGACCTTTCTGCAGGATTTGAAATCGAATCGGTGTTATGGAAAACCCCGTTTTTGCACTTTATCCAACATTGCAAAAAAATTTAGCTTATATGAAAAATAGAATTTGTTAACATTTTTCGTATCTATCGAAAATTTTATTTGAAAACATAACATTAGTTCCGGCACAAAATTATTTTTCCCACATAAAACTAACAGGATGTCGTCCTCGTTGACGTGAAAATTTGATCAAATTGGAGTGCCATGAAAGTATGCTTTTTATGTTACCAAAAAAATCGATGTCACTTTTGTCAACTTAGAACCCATTTAAAATTTTCACACAGATTTTGTAAGAGGCCGATTCACGCTATTTCTCATCAGGATCTGAAAAGAGAAGTTTAGTATACAGATTCCATGAACGACTTAGATTTTTTTCAAATCTACAAATTTGAAGTACTTATAACTCATAAGAAGCAATGTTTCTTTTAAATTGAGTATATGTGACCCTATGTCCTCTTTGAAACGACATATTTCTTTGACAGAAGATTCTATGACTTCATATATGTCTGGCTGTCTGATTTGAATCTGGTCTTATGCATATTTTATTTTAGAAATGCATTAAACTACCTTTTAAGGTCATAAACTCATTTGAGTTCAAACAGTGAGATAGCAATCTATGGTTCTTGGGTCAATATTATTGCTTCAACTCTTCTCTAGTAATGGTAGTTTATCAAAGGCAAATTGTGATGCAGGAAAGTGAGTACACTACTTGATGGCGCCGAAAGAGAAAGGGGTACAAGTTGACTGATATTTGGAAACATGAACTTCACTTTATTGCACCATTCCAATGGGGATGACTTTTTTCCGATAAGTGGTTGACTAATGTAGAGGTCAATTTCCGCTTGGAGAACTTCCTTCGTTGCAACGACTTTTGCATTTTTGGTTGCTTTCGACAAGAGTTTTGTAAAACAATCTTCCATATCTATATCGTCATCGTTTGTTGACGCAATATCTCCTCTCATTTCTTCGCTCATACCGACTTCGCCTTCTATCTCCGAATCTGTTCCAGTATATTATTTATCATTACCTCCTTCCAGTAGTTTCACTTGTAAGCAATCCTTAATGTCTTCTGAAGAATCTGGCGGTGAAAGACGAGCTTTAAAACGTGGACCCAAAAATGTTGCCATTGCGAAATTCAAGTTAGTGTGAAGGTCCTGAAATCGGGTTTCCAAATCAGCATCCAAAGATGTTTTAAATGAGATTAATGTGGAACCAACGTTTCTCTTCGATAAGCAAAATTTCAACGCTGTGATATTTGGGATAACTACCGATATACAAGAATAATTGAAACTCAAAGATTTTGATACTTCCTTGACTGGTTTCAGGAGATTAATCAGTTCTTCCAAAAGTTCCCATTCTGCGCATTCCAAACCTTTCGAATTTGTATCATCCTCTTGCGTTCCAGCGAATAAGTCCAGACAATTCTGTGATTCTAGAAAGCGTTCTAATAAATAAAAAAGAGAATCCCATCTAATAGCAACGTCTTGTTTCACTTTTTTATTGGTATATTTAAATCTACTTGAATTTGAGCCAAGGCACTGCTCGAAGGTGACGACTTGTAAATATAAGTGGAAATTTTTGTACACTTTTTAAAAAATATTCCTACTCCCTCATGAGATTCAAATGCACCTTTGATAACCAATTGCAGAGTATGAATAGTACAGGATTTAAATGCAATATCGCATAATCGGCACCCTTTCTACATATTGCCACTATTATCTCGCATTAGCAAATGTACTTTGATTTTATCACAATCCCAAAATGCCAAAATTTCTGTTAATTTGTCGAATACTGCTTCTCACGTATGTCTGCCAGGAAATACTTTGATATTTAATGCAGTAGTTTTCCTTTCAAAATTATCGCTTATTCAGTGAACAGTTAAACTAATAAAACTTTACCGTGTTTCTTTACAAGTCCACAACTTCTTTAACTCTGCTGTACATGTCAGGTAGATTGTTCTTTGTGAAGTATTTTCGACACGGCACTTTATGATGTGGCGAAGTTTTGGACATCAACCTTTCGAATCCAGCTTTTTCTACAACAGAAATAGGCGCATTCTCTAGTTCTATCATTTCTCCAATCGCATAGTAAAGTTCTTTCGCCCGTGGATGAATAATGTCCCAAAAATGTTTTGGCAAAAGTGTTGAAGCACTATTAATTCCTCAACTTCTTCTTGCATCTAAGCAACGAAACGACTGCATGCACATTTTGTTGGACAAATTTTATTTCCGCAACCCTTTCGCGGCACAACGAACTCAGTGGTAAATTCTTTACACTTCATTTTCAAGCAATCTTTATCCTTTTCAATACACTCCAACAAACTACACGCCACATTATCTTTTTCCCTCATTTTTGGAAAAAATTGTATAAAAATTGGAACGAACAACCAATATGCACAGGTATTTCTTCTTGGAGTGTAAACGGTTGTCTTCCATTTCGCTCCATGTTGCAATTTAGGCTGCAAGCTTTGGAAGTTAGCAAGGGCGGACTCTCTTGGACTCTCGGCCTTAAGGAACACATTTTCATTGAAATAACTTGTAACGAAGCTTTTCCGATGGTGCAAAAAAGGTATTCTCTTAATCCTAACGTACCTGCTTCCTCGGTAAGGAATAACCAAGGAGAAAGCCTCGTTGAGAAATATAAACAAAAAAACCTTGGCTTCGCAGGATCGACGATATTCCTGCCTTTGATCCTAAATATGGCTATCTTGGTGTGGGGCGGTGAGTAGGAGTGAGAAAATCTGTCGTAGAAGCCTGGCCTCTGTGACTCCGAAAATGGCTTCCCTAGCCATGATTGCGGCGAACAGTTCCACTTCCATCACTTTCTCATTTTTGTCGTTCGGTCCGGACCTGTCACTCTCTTCTAGAGCCTTCAAGTCATGACTCAGTTCCCTCCTCGTCGTCTTCCTTAATGCTCCCTATTTCGCTGACCGTGAAAAGTAGGTGCGCCCCGCGCCTGTCAGCTGCAGGCAACACGCGTGTCGTCTTGCGCGCAACCCGATTGGTGCGACGGCTTGCTGACGTCAAGCGCTGCTCGGAGAGAATCTACCGCTGATCGGCCATCTTTGGGAGCTGTGACCGGTCGAGACCCCGGCGCTCATTGGCTGAGGCTAGTCAAGCGGAAGTCACATCCGCTCAACCTCCCAAGTTGTGCCACGCCGGGCCTGCTGCCATCGACAGGTTTGCCATTAGTGCAGGAACAGACGAACGTGACAGGTCCATCTTGGATCCTTCTGTAAGTTTCGCACCTCCTCGCAGCTGTGTCTTTTCGAGGATGACGTTTCTGCTTCTTCGAAAGTTTGTCTCGAAAGCTTCTAACAAGTTATAATAATATTTATGAGGTCGAGGATTGAAGGTAAGTTGGCCACTTCCTGGAATCATTTTGTTAGGTTAGGCTTCCGCCTCGGCGGAGTCCGAGACAGTCTTTATTTTAACGTGGATCCTTATAGTGTTTGATTTATTCATAGTCAACTATATTTAAAAGAATATTATGAACAGAATTCGTTCATTTTTTAATATAACCAATTTTGCTCATGAATACTTTTTTCATATGTTGTATAGTTTTGCCGAAAAATGGATTTATTATTTTTTTAAAACATTTTCGATGGATGAAACCAGTACCATTGGTCAAGCATGGCTGATTATCAAACTCGTTCTTTCTTTCTACGTCTTAACATCGTGTGCCAAAGATCGATCCAATCTTATCAGTGTTTCGAAAGTAATCGTGCCTGCAGACTATAGGCAGACAGACAGACACCTTCGTAAAAATCGTTTTTGCTGACTCAGGGGGTCTCAAAACGTGGAGATTTGATGCAAACCGACTATTTCGGATTTGACATAAAACCATAGTATATTGTGTTACGGCTCAGCAAACCACGTCTTTGTTGTCCGAGGTGTACATGCGCACGCATAGCCGAGTACAGCAAACAGCGGGCAAGGTCGCCAAAGGTTGGCTGCGGAGTGACACAATATTTTATTCAAAACCACCGCGCATGCGTCAGAAGAGGGAGCCAGGAGAGTGTCGCCACTTGGACCAAAAACGCACGCGCGCACTCCGTAAAAGTATACTTTTACAGCCGTGGCCGCCAAATTCCCCCTCCCACATAGTATTGAATGTATCGTAGCAAAAATGGAGCGAAACAGAAGCTCCGACTGTTTCACTAAATTAACTAAGTTATTAATGAAAAAAATGTATTGAATTTAGAAGCATATTCATATGAGGAACGAAATTCTCTGAATAATAAATGTGATGAATTTTTAAAAATGGAAACATGAACGTCAAAGTCCTGATAAGGAAAACGTTACAGTTTTCGAAACGTCGACAGAAATAAAGAAATTTTAACATCCAATTTCTACTTGTTGGTCTGAAGTATGTCATCTCTACCATCTTAATATTATTTCTCATTAACTTATATCACTCAGACAAACAACAGCGCTTTAACAACATCATTATACTACCTAAGAAAAAATCAATATATTTCCTCGAGAAACCTTTAGATGTAAGGGGCCCTTAAAATGTTGATCAATTCAAACATGTAAATATATTAAGATATTATATGCAATTTTTCTTTTTTACATAATCTCAAGCTCAAAACAAATTCCCAACTTTCATCACCTTAAAATGAAGAAACTTTCCACCACGCTAAAAATTTATTTATTTGGGGGGTATTGTAGGGTATTTCATATCCTCACACTATATATATTTTTTTTAACCAACCGAAAAAATTTTTGTTTGAAATGAATAAACTTTCGCCAGGCTAAAAATATATTCATTTCGGAGGGTATTGTAACGTGTATACGTATCTCATCATCATAACGTGCGAATGAAACTCGTGTTATGAATTTAGGTATATTTTTCGTTTCTACACTATGGAATAGCATCTCTAGCTCAACCATCCAGCTCAACGAACACCGTACAAGAAAAGCGGTCGAGCAGAGTGGGAATGTCCAACCAAAGCGGCATAGCACGCTAACCCGACACATATGCGGGATCAAGTGTTGACATGTTGATCACAAATAAAACTAAACTGAGCTGATTCTTCAGTTTCCTCATTAAAAAGCGGTTCCCCTGAACCTGCGCGTGCCTGAACTTTTCTCCTTAACGTAAAAAAGTTGTTATTTGTAATATACTTATAAATTCTGTTCGCAAACCATCATCACTGTTTAGCATAATATTGAAATCATAAAATTGTTCTTCCGTCTGGAAGGTTACATTCAGCTGGTGCTTCTCGGTAAAACTTTTCTTTAGATGCTTCTGTTTTTCCTAAATGGTGTAAAATTAATCTTTGATTTGCTGATACTTCTTTCATGTCGATCGATAGTCCTTTCAAAGCAGATAAAACAAGAGGAAGATCTGAAAATAGCAAATTTTGAATTAAAATCAATCAAAATTCAATATACAAAAACAATCATTTACTAGAATACCTAACCAATGAATATTAAAATACTGAATCAGTTAGCTGCCGTCCATCCTCTTACTCTCACTCATCTTACTCTTGGTTTTATCACCAGAAAATTAATCTTTGTTTTCGTCATTGTTTGACGTACTAGGCTTTGGTTGTTCAATGTTGATCTCCCGTGCTATATCAAGGGGACTTCCTATTTTATTTGAAAATTCACTGTTTCCGATTTTGGAAGTGGTCGGTATATTATTGAAGCCTAGCGAGTCAGTTTTATTTATTTTTTTGGACGCTGGTAAAGGTATCGTTGCATTTGCTTGCCTTTTCCTCAAGTAGCTCTCACAATGAAATGCTGTTACACGAGTTAAACAGCAACCCATATTTACGATATCATCGGCCAAGTGAATTCAATTATGAGCGTTTGTTATTTGGTACTCCGGACCATAACAATCTTTCACATCAACGAAAAAGCTTCTCACATATTGCTTTGCATGCATGGCAGATTGGTTGCAAAGAATTTCGGAGCATAAAATTCTACAAGCTACAAAAAGCAATAAAAAATGATTATACAGATCGTCTTCTAATATATATCTCAAAAAAATTCGCGCAGCATACAGCAAAAAGAACCTCAACTCCGTGGCTTTCCACTTACCGCCATAATCAGTTGATATTGGTTTTCATTGAAATTCACAAGGCACTTTCTTCTACAATGATTCCATTCTCTTGGATAATTCTTGCCTACTTCTTCGACCTAATCTAAAGTTTAAATTACTAGCAAGCCAATATTCTAATAACTTTTTAATTATTTAAATGCAACACAGGTGCATAAAATCCAATACAAAACACGCAGTGATGTTTATACCGATGATTTCCAGCAATGGAGATGGTCCAGGATGATGATCAGCTCTGTAACCCTCAACTTCACATCTTTCGCAACAAAATTTACCTCCGTGGCCCAAAGCATTTTTCGAGAATGATCTGGCAGGCGTATCGCAGATAAAACATTTCAGTCGCACCCTGAAGTTTTTGTTTTCAATAATCATTCCCCCTGGTTGTAACTTATTGATTTCTTCCACGAACTTTTTCAAAAATATTCAGGGATTTTTAACTTTCGCTTTTCCGTGGTATGTTGCTACCGGGAATACCTCATAAATTTCCGGATGGTAATGGACTTCACATAGAATTGCTATAAATTGCTGGATACCAGATTTAGTCAGTGGCACGGGATCAACATTGAATTGCAATTCGATAACTTTATCTTTATGTAAATCTACACTTACACATTATCCTAAGTTGCTTTCAATGCTAAAATATACAAATTCACCGGAACCTCAATTTGCGTCTGCCATTTCCTTTATATTGTATCTGGAGTCTACGGTCTTGAGGAAAGTTTTTGCTATCTTGGGTAGTGTTCGTAGCAAAAAAAAAAAATAGTAGCATTTGAAAAAAGGCTTGTAAAATTTTCAGCAAAACATGCATACATTGTTGTTATTTCCGTCACACGCTAATACATTATTGAAGGCTTTAATTTCCCCTGATCGACTTTGCCTAATCAAGTCTTCGCGTTCTTCCTTAGGAGTAAACGTATAAGTCGCGCTAATAGCCTCCCGGTCCATAAACCGCGGAGAAAGCGACGCTCTCAGATCCTGTGCTTCCGATCGCGGGGAACGCGGTGCCGCGTCGAATGAATTAAGGAGATATACAATTTTGTTAGCTCGAGCGCCATGCCTAATGATATAATGCGGACAGCGTACTGAACCGCTAGCTACGGCCGTCAGAAGTGAACCATGGAATAGTAAGAGAGGATAAATCGAGAAAATCGACCTGTCCTTTCCTGAGGATTTATGAGCTTATAAATTCTATTATTATGTGCAGAAAATGTATATAAAACTGTTTTAAGTATTACACCCTAGACTGAATACAAAGATATTCCAAATATTTATACAAAATCTCGATTCAAAAAGGGCGCTAAATTAAAGTTACAAATTGAAATCATAGCTGCCAGATCGCAGACCGTCGGAGTTTGCGAAGTAGAGTTCGTATGAATATTTCGGTCATGTTAACCTGATATATAACCTAACTTGGCCTAAAAATGTATGCGAACTCCACTGCGCAAACTCCGACAGTTCGCGCATTTTTGAAAAAAAATTCGCACTTAGGAGCCTCCTCCGCCGCAATCCCACAACTCGGGTCTGGCAACACTATCTCGCAGTAGTATGAAATCTTAGTGCACAGCTCCTCGGAGCGAGCAATCGGTGGCCCTGCACTCGTTGCTCGTACTATTTTTTGAAAGGTGTGTAACAAGAGGCGGTGAGACGAGCGACGTGGGTTTGAGGGTGGATCCCCACAATAAGAAAAAAAGATTTTTTAAACTGTATGATTGCATCCGCTATGGATCTACTGCTGTATAAGTTATGGCTTCATCAAGAATAATATAATTCGAGCTTCCTCTTGTAACACGCACTTCACAGTATATACAGTCGTTAACACGGAAAAGCGCGTGAAAAAAAGGTCAGTCACCGCTGAACGCGTTCAGCGATCCCCACTCAGTCGAGGCGAAAAGCCACGTGAGTCGAAGCGGCAAATGGGATGGACCGTCCGTCCCCGCCACGGAGCCTCCCACCTCCATCCAGCGCTCCCTGAGTTGGGAAGGACCCCATAAAAGCCGGCGCACGAGAACAACGAGAGACCAGCGCCGGGTTGCTGGTTGCAAAGACCATCCAATTATGTTGAGTGTTCCCAAGGCATCCACCAGTCTTCTGGTAGGTCATCTTCCCCATCAGTTAGCTCGCTAACATACCTTTCCTTATTCCACTAGCTTCTTGGTGATCTTTTCTTCCCATTCAAATACTTTACTCAAACCCCTCTTGATCCGAAAAGTAAGTGTAGAGGAAAAATCTTTTCATTCAGCGAAATTGAAATCTCCTAATAATTTTAATTCTAAACTTGTCAAGGTATACACAAATATATATATATATATATATTCGGTTTCGGTTTCTATTCCCTTGGAATAGAACCGGAGGGCTTATGACAAAGCCACCGAACGCGTCCTCGGGTTGCGGATAGAGGGTCCCCGTACCAAGGGTTTCTGCTGAATATGGTTACAATAATTAATAAGCAGTCGCGGACAATTGTCCAGGGATGGTCCCGAAGGAATAACCCCTAAGCGAAGGTGTGAGAACCGTGCCGAAAGCTGCATGGCACCTGGGTGAGGTGTCTTTAACGGTGACTCTGGGATACCGGGCGACGTCTCAGAGTACAGCCTTATCCTTGCATGCGGGGCTCTACAAGGATTGACAAACCCTTTCCCTAGCTGCTCGTGGGAACAACAATGAAACCAACAAACCACCAAAATGTTGTAGATGCGGTTCAAAACGATCGAACGCGCAGAGCACCCGACAATGGATCGGCAAACAATGCCGATCATGCTAGAGTTCGGGGTGCTGAAAATAATTTAGATGGAAACACGACGACGAACCGGCGAAACGCCCACATTGAGTGGACGGATCAACTTAAGAATGACGTGCTAGACTGCTACGATGCCAGTATTATCCCTGTTCGCGGAGGCTTTATGGCACGTATGCATACTCTGTGGTGCGAGAAACACCCAGAGCTTCAACACGTTTCGCATCAGTCTTTGCGAAATCAAGCCGACTACCTCCGGAAAAATGGATATGTACGCGGAGCGCTTCCTCAACCGCTGCTTGAACAAGCTGCAGACGAAGATGAAACGACATTAAGACCAACCGCAGAAACCAGGCACCTTCTGGAAGATGATCGCAATTTCAGTACAAGGAGGAACATCAACATGCAAGTTCCTCCTAAGCCCCAAGATCTGGCTGAAATGGATGCCTCCCTTCGTCGAGATATCTCGCAAGATTCCGACCTCTGGACCATCAATTGCTCAGTTTATGGTGCTGCGAGAGCTTTGGCTGATTCAAATCGAAGGCTGAAACCGACGATGGATCAAAAGACCAAAAGACGCTTGCATCAACTGAACAAGAAAATTGGATGGGCAAGACAGAATGCGTCCCGTGTTCAATGTGTGATTGACTACATAACATCTGGTAAACCGTTCACGGAAAGGGTTCGAAAGTTCGCCCAAGAACTAAGGACCTTGAATCACACACTGAACAAGTCAAAGCTGCTGACAATCAAGCAGCATATTGTTGACAAAATAAGGCTGTTATCTGACGCAAGGAGGAGGATACAGAAGAGGGAGAGATGGATCAGGGAGAATCAACAGTTTCTTGCTGACCCATCACGCCTCTTCAGTGATCCCCCTGTTTTTGTAAAAAATCCACCCAAGCCCAAGGAGGTAGAGACTTTTTGGAGAGAGGTGTACAAGATCCCGAAAACACTAGAGTTGAAAGAAGATACTGACAATATCATCCGCTTCAAGGAGTTTTGCGACAACCTCATAAAATCTGATGAGGAGTGCCCATCAGTCACTGCCGAAGAGGTGAAAAAAGCACTTAGAGGCACGAAGAACTTTTCCGGTGCTGGACCAGATTGTATCAAGAACTTTTGGTGGAAGAAGTTTAATTCTACACACCAACATTTGGCCCGCATATTCACCTCATATTTAAAGTCGGAGATGCCCATTCCGCAGTGGCTAGTGTTAGGACGCACTATACTCCTACCGAAAAAAGGCGACTTGTCCAAACCAGAGAATTACAGGCCAATAACTTGTTTGAACACACTGTATAAGATCTTTACAGCTGTCCTAAACAACAGGATTGTTCGACGAATTGAGCCTGTATGGCGAGAGATGTACGAACAACGTGGCTCGAAAAAAGGTGTAGCAGGCTGTCGAGAGAACCTGCTGATTGACAGGTGCGTCTGTAAAGACGCTACAGTCCATCAGCGCGTCCTGTCAATGGCCTGGATTGACTACCGGAAAGCTTTTGATTCAACCTCTCATAGACTTATCATCTGTCTGTTGGAAAGCTTGAAGGTACGTCCACACATAGTGAGATGCATAGAGAGATTGATGCCTCTTTGGAAAACTAGATTTACCATCTCATCCAGGAATTATCGTCTGACGACGAACAATGTCACCTTCCAGAGGGGCGTCTTTCAAGGGGATAGTATGAGCCCTTTGCTTTTTTGCATCACACTTTTGCCTCTATCTCTCGCACTACGAAATTCTCCTGCACACCTCTGTGGCGACACTAATCAGCGTGAGCATAAGGTCACTCATGTATTCTATATGGATGACCTGAAGATCTATGCCGCTGGTAAAAGCAAACTTCAAACTGCTTTAAATATCGTCAAGAACTACACAGGAGAGATTGGGATGGACTTTGGTTTGGACAAGTGTGCCAAAATTCATTTGAAGAAAGGAAAGATTACTGGCGTTCCCAAGGACCCTGAGCTTGTGGATATAAGTGTTATTAGACATCTTAACACTGGAGAGACCTATACATACCTGGGCGTGCCTCAAAGCCGCATTCAGGACGTAACATCAGTGAAGGAGTCTCTCCGAAGCAGATACAAGCATCTTCTTCGACAGATTTGGTCTTCCAATCTGTCGGCGTTGAACAAGGTATCTGCGACTAACATGCTTGCCGTCCCGGTTCTACTCTACTCGTTTGGAGTGGTTCAATGGACGAAGAACGAGCTTAAGGCCCTTGATGTCACCACGCGTAAGATCATGCATATGCATAAAAGCTTGCATATCAATTCGTCAGTTCCGCGATTATACATTTCACGCC
>CAKNXH010000512.1:42058-68971 GCA_932178445.1 Andricus quercusramuli | reverse complement strand
CTTTTTAGTAGTCAAAATGGCTCAACGGTGAATCTGAAATTTTTATTGATTTCTAAACTCAAAGTTTTTGAAATTCCAGAACTGTTTATCAATTCATACGAATTGAAGAAAAAAAGTAATTTCTTAGAATGTCAAGTGTCGTTTGAAGCGAGTAAATCATGTCTTGAAATAAAAATACATAAATTTTCCGTTGAAAATTGGAGAATTTTGAGTTCTAGACCCCTCAAATTAAATTAATCTAAAAACGTTCCAAACAAAATAATTTCCATTTGGGCGGATCCGAAATTGAACGATTCTACACTTCCTTTGAAAGGAGCTATTTTCTAAACTGAACGTTTCAACTTGAAATTTTGAATTTTACATTTTTTGAATGAAGTCTGGCTTATGAGACGGACTAGACTTCAACGTCTTGAAGACAAACCCAAGACGAAATGTTTTTACATCGGCGATCGAATAAATTGTATTCAGACGAGAGGTAGGGTTCCGGAATGAGTCAACTCAGGAATGAAAGAAACAGAATTTATTTACAAGCATTATTTTTACAAGCTCCCGCATTCGCCTGCAGCTCCATACGATTGTGCTTCAGTGCACCCCGACAGGAAAAACCCACACGTGGAACAAACCCGCAGAAGGAGCCAAATCCTTTAGAAACTATTTTCCTCGTTAGTGCCCTGTGGGAAAAAATATTAAAGTTTATTTTTCCAACCATTAACAGGTACACAATTAATTGCCACCCAAAAATTTGTTATTGGTCCTACAAAATTAAGTCTTAATGATTTGAAAATTTTTAAATATTAACACTTGGTTTCTTGTGTGAGAAGATTCATATTTAATTAACCTGGGATAAAAACTATTTTTTAGAGCCCCAAGGTAATCCTTGTTCAAAAATGCTGGAAACTTCAGGCACAGATTTATAGCATATTTTTTTTAGATTTTATTTTAGTCTTTGCATTACCTCTGGCTTCTGGAGGGAGCAAATAGTCGACGAGCCACATGTTATCCCAAAATGTTGCAATCTTCACAGGTATAGGAGAACCTCTCCATAGAAACCTAGGGTGTTCACGCCACAATTGATCACCCGCATTAGGATGAACTGGTACATTTCGTCCTGATGTGTAACAAAAATATATTCTATGATTAAGTCAAAAAATTTGAAAAAATCATTAGCTTAGAACTGCTAGGCACTCTACTACGTGTAAAATAGTTATTTATGATACAAGTGCGTAAAACATTTTGTAGTAAGGAAAAAAATAGTCATTTTAGACAGAGTTCTCTGAAATTTTTCACAATTATATCACAGTTTTTGAATTACCATCATGTACTGTATTTGGATCAACGATCTCCAGCTTGCGGCCAATCTCAATAACCACTCCAACCTTTATCAATTCTCCTCCTAAATTACGCATCAGATGATCATTGACCACCAAGGGGACTGGAGGTATCAGATATTGTACTGTGGAAAAATATAGTTACGAGTTACTGTGGCAATACAAAATTCCTTTACTCAGAACTACTGAATTGTACTAAGTTGTGAGTCTACTAATAATTTACAACATATGGTTATTTTTCCCTGAATCCAAAAAAATTTTTTTTCCAAGCAAATTATGTAAATTAATAATGATTTTATAGAATCCATATAGGTTGTTTTATGTTGTAGTATTTGTACTCCCTTGCTATATGTGATTTAAAAAATGATACAGTTTTGCAGTTGACATTTATATAAATAAAGTATGTTAAGGAATAAACAATTGTAATATTTTCGCACCGAAATATTTTTTTTCACTTTTCTTGCAGCAATACGTTAATAATTTTGAAAGCTTCAATTTAGATATTTTAATTTTCGAGTTTCTTGACATTTAACTTTTTAATTTCTGATTGAATTTCTGAATTCAAATCCGTAATAGTTAAAGCATTAATCACACTTATAAATGATACGAATTGAAATAATTGTAACTGAAGCTTTATAAATTGCTTAGGTCTCCAAGTATGAATAAAAATTCTAAATGAAGTGCTCAGAATTAAACAATTCAATATTTGAATAACAACAGTTGAACCATTTCCTTGATGATTATTGATTGAATATCAGAATGTCAATTTTTAATTTCTGAACGCTACATTTTCAATCTTAAGTTTTAGCTCCATAATTTCAATGTAAACGACTCAACTTTTAAGAAATTTTAGTGTTTGTATTTGTTTGAATCTACATAGTCACAGAGTTTCAGACGAAAATGTTTATTATTTAGAATTTAATTATTCATTGGTTTTCAATACAATTTCTTGGAGCAATTCTGAATTAAGAACTTCAAAATTAGACAATTTCACGGTTGGTCTTCAGAAATTGTACAACTTTTAGTGTTTGAACAACTCAATTAAATATGCATAATGACGCAGTTTCAAATGTCAAAGTTCGCCTTCAAAAATTGACAAACTTACTAATTTTAAAGAAGAATATTTGAAACTTTGAACATTTAAATTGAACAGTTTATGAATTCAAGATATGCCAAGCGCCTGTTGAACAATTATAAATCTAAATTGTAAATTTTGAAATCACCGACTTCCAAAGAATGTTTGGGATCGTTTAATTTTGAATCTGTCCTATTGAAAATTATTTATTCAAATTATGACGTATTTAAAATAATTGAATTTTGAGATTTTAGAATTTTACGTTGTTCAATTTTCAAAAAAAATGGCAATTTCGTTAATTTAGAACTTTCAAAATTTGCAACTGAGCCCTTTTCACTACTTGAAAGCCACTTATGATAAATTTATTATTATTTCTGTAATGTTTTTAATTGTACGGCATTGAGTGAAAAATAATTCAATTATGCAACAGAAATGTAAATTCCTCAATATTTGAGGATTCTAGTTCCATATTGTACAAGTTCGATCATTTAAAATAAGAAGTTACTCAATATATTGTATTGTTTCGATTTTGTGAATGATAAATTCGAAAAAAAAAATTATATCAAGTTTTCTGTTTGGAATGATTATTTCTGGCATTTGAAAGGTAGCATGGCATATCAGCCTAAGTTACATTTTCACCATTTTACAGATCAAAAATCGAATTTTCAATTTAAAAGCGCATTTCCTAATTGAATCGGCTACGAAAGATCCAAATTTTAATTTAAAAATGTAATAATTCACTTTAGGGCTATTTACTTGCCGATTCAATAAATCAAGGTTTGGTAAAAGAATACTATTACTTTTGAAAAGAATGAAGCGAATGTTTTTTTTTCGCTTAAAGGGCACGTTTTCTCAAATTTGAAGGGTGATAAAAAATCCAGTATTTGATTTTAAAAAATTGATTTCAGCTTGATGCAACTGCGCATGCGCATATAGGCCTATGTGAAAATTCACACAGCTACCTTTCACTTTTTTAGCCGGGAAGCTTCAAAAGGAAAATCGCAATTTGAAAGCCATGAATACAATTAAAAATAGTGCTCCTTTCTATAATGAGATCAATCATTTCTGAAAATTTTTTGGATTTCATGAATACAACAGAAAATACATTTTTCCAATTTAAAAATAATCACGTCAGGCCTTTTTTAACTCAAAAAATGGATTACCTGGTTTTAGTATATTTTCTGGTCAAAATTTCTGCAATTCGTAATGAGTTTTACATTGTGAGGAAAAACAGCATGAATGAATAATTGCTTTTTTATTATAGAAATATTATTTTTCTTCTACTAAAAATACTGCATTCGTTTAATACGTTAATTGTATCTGTAATTAGTCTATAATTGAAACTTGGGATGTGTTTTTCAACTTTTTGTGAAGCCTGAATACATATGGATTTTCAATATTTGTTTATACAATTTGTTTATAACAATGCAAATTATTGGTTCAAATATTTTTCATTCCAGGCACGCTGCTGACGGATAGTATTGAAACAATTACCGGACAACTATTAGAAATTAGAAATTAGTAATTTGGTATTGTTTTTATTGAAATATCACGTGAGAAGGATAAAATAAAGCTCGAAATTTTAAGAAATTTTGCACTCCAACTTCAACCTTTGTTAGGGGCTAGGAAAATAAATCCCTTGATTTAAAATCTTACAAAAGTGATATTTAGGACGCATTACTTCGTTTGAGCCATTAATCATTGAAAAATCTTGACAGGTTTATGAATTAATAATTTTTTGTCGAGCATTTTTGTAAATATGAAATTAATAAATTAATTTCTTTCTCTCGTCTCAAGAGTTGAACATGATTTTAAAAATTCCTTGAAAATCGGAATATTTCTTTTGATTTCCTACGCAGAATTCAATTAGCTTATAGCTTACAGAAATATTTTTATCTCTATATTTTGGACGACTCTATCACATTTTCAATTCAAGGCTAATTTTCTGTAAGTCATCGGATTAAGTAGTCCGATGCTATTCGTCAGTAGTTCAACTCTCAAATATCGAATCGCAACAATTATAGTCAAAAAATATATTTCTTGTGTATACACTATTCTCAGATTTGTGTCATTATATATAATATATCTTTACAAAATTGAATTATTGAGAAAATTCATTATTTAAGTTCTTTTAGTGCTCAGATTTATTGTTAGAACTTGTACATACATGGGTTGGTGATGTGTTGGGTGATCCTAATCCTTCCGTAAACCACTCGCTCATTATCAGACAATGGGTAAGGCCATTTACGACCATTATCACTAAGACCGATTATATGAAGATCGCCAGTGCCACCATAGTCCACGATTTGACCCAGCTCAAATTCTTCGATATTATTCCGTGTTACAACTGCTGGTTCGACCACTGATTCTGTAAGAAATAATATATCGATTTTCATTGTAGGTAAGAATGAAACTGATTAGATTTGAAAGTTCTGCTTGGGAGTTCTCTTAGTTTGGTGGCTTTAAATCACAAGTTAGAATTTCATTTAAATGACAGAACCAAGGCGGCCCAATATGATTGGCTTTAGGTTAAAGTTTGATTTTAGATTCGAAATCAGCGACCTAAAAAACCAACGTACAGTAATTTCCAGTC
Source organism: Andricus quercusramuli (assembly GCA_932178445.1). Taxonomy (NCBI): domain Eukaryota; kingdom Metazoa; phylum Arthropoda; class Insecta; order Hymenoptera; family Cynipidae; genus Andricus; species Andricus quercusramuli. The sequence continues at coordinate 63,975 of CAKNXH010000512.1, read as the reverse complement.
TTAGCGGATCAGTTTTCCCATTTTGGTCCAACATTATTCATACAAAATAAACAATATGAAATTCTATAGTTTCATTTTTCTTTTCTAAAATTTGCCATCGCAAATAATTTTTAATTCTCATTTATTTATATTTTTGTCTAAATAATGATTGATTTAATGTTTTGCAGAATTATTATCCACGTACAATTATTTGGCTTTTGGATAGTTCGGGCTAATTAACTTTGTCGTGATTGCGAGCATCTAGTGTGCCCTTTTCAATAAATTATGACTTTACCGTTAGTGTCCATTGTTGGTTTATATGAAAAATAATAAAATATGTAATGGCACAAATATTAATATAAGTCTAGATTATTAAAACTTACACTTCATTACTATAAATATTCCATATAGAATTTTCGACACTCACAAAAATTAAAATATTAAAATAAGCAGTATTAAAATAAATAGGAGCTATCAAATTGAAGATCTAAAGAAAACAAATGAAGATTTCAAGACGCAAATAGAACTAGACCAAAAAAAGACAGAAAGACTGCATAAAAAGAATAATGTTCATCTTTTTGGATTGGAGTAAGAAAATGGCTTAGAAGACCTTTTAATGCATTTTATCAAAAGCTCACTGGTAGTCAAAATCGGGCCATCAGATATCAATTTTGCAAAAAGAATGAACAACCACAGCTATGATAGCCGCAACACGTCAGTTCTGCTTTCTCTCGCTACGTACAGGAAAAACTCCAAGATTCTAAGAAGAAAGACTATGCTTAAAGGTACCAGAGTTTTCATCAAAAACAACTACGGCAAAACCAAGCTGGCTAACAGGAAACAATTAGCTCCATTATATAAAGAATTAAAATATCTGGAAATGAATGTTCAATTAAGGGTGTTGGTTAACTCCGACTTGGAATTTTTTTTATAGGCACGGCACTGACTTCATACATAATTTTTCCCAAGTATTTGAGAGCGAAAGAAAGAAAACTTGTCAAATATCCGGTGTTTTGCGAGATCCTCGGATCAACGAAATTTATAGAAATGAAGCCTTTTGCTGAGGGAATAACTATTTTCGCGGAAATTATGAATTTTTCGAAAGGGAGAAATCTGCGGATAGCAGAAGACAGCATTTGATCGGCGTGAACCGTCCGCAAATTTATTTGTTCACTCACAATTCTGACATCACAGAAGTATTTCCAGGGGTCAGCCTATATTCGAAGACCCAAAACTTGATGATGGCGAACCTAAATTTCAAGAAATACGTCGCGAAATGGAGAAAAGCCCGATGGCTTAATGGTATAATTAATAATAATAATATTGTATGCAACAGCTGTAAAAAATATGGAAATTGAAATTGAGAGTATAAGGAAAAGTTTCGAATTGGGACTTTGAGAAGGTATATTGATTTGTGGCCGATTAATGAAAGCCTTCTACTAAAGCGTTAACAAAGAGTGCATCAAAAAAATTTATTTTTTATAGGCGATAATTTATTTTCCATGTACCCGTATTTCCAACAACAAACATCAAAATCCACATGGGTATAGAAGTTTTGGTTTTATACATTAGGGTTTTATACGTTACTGAAGATACTAAAAATGTTTTTGAAAAACAGGGGTCTATTAAACATGAATGACCGCCCAGAGAACGTTAATGAAAAATATTAAAACATTGAAAAGATAACATTTAGCAACTCCTAAAGCATGAGATAAATTACATACAGAAAAATATCAAACAACTAAAATAAGAATCTTTCAAAGCACATCTTGCTGAGGCTTTCATCAATCGGCAAAAAATTCATTATACTTTCTTAGATTATGTATTTTCATTTTGTAAAATAAAAAAAATAAATTATTGTTTGATTTTAGAAAAACTAAAATGTCACGATGTGCCATAATTAAAGGTGATGAAAGTTTAATAAAAAAACAAGTCACAAAAGACAATGACAATGACTTACAAAAAAGAAGCCGAATAATGTCCCGATCGTGAAGGCAACTTTAAACTAGTACTGAAAATATTTTCCCTTAACTTTATCCATTCAATTTTTGTTGGAAGACAAATAAAAAATTACTTTTCAAATGTTACTCTCATATTTCTATTTTATAGTGTTCCAAAAAAAGGAAAAAAATTAGTTTTTCAATATGTCCGTAATGTAGGAATATGATAATTCTAGACTTGAAAAATTGTATACACTTTTTTGAAGTGTGATTTAAAAAAAAAATTGGATGTATTTTACTAGAACAGATTGGATAATTTGTTATTTTTGAAAATTATTAGATCTATAAATAAAGAAATTGATTGTAATAAGAAATAAAAAAAAAATGAATATTCTGAAGACAAATAATAAAATTATACAAAAAGATATCACATACGAACATATAGTCATAAATTAAATTACAGATGAAGCGTTAAAAACTTTACGGAAATACTACCTTCAAAAGAATGTCAGACATTTAACGCAATTCCAAATAGAATAGGGGTAGTTTTATTGACTGATATCGATTGCTGCGATACCGATCCATGATGAAACTTTTTCAAATTTATCAAGAAGATGAATGAATTATCATTATGTGTCATTATTGTCATTACGTAACTAAAGTTCTAATGTTATTTAACCATCTAAATTGTTAATTTACATTTCGCAGTCGCGTTGGGACTCGAAAGTATCAGAATTGTAGGAAGGCTAAGAAGTGGCATGTGTCATTAGGCGGTGATGGCGAAGGGGAGTTGTTTGTCTGCGGCACTATTGTGTTTTCTCTCTCTCCTCAGCCTACTCGCCTTGTGTACGCTTGTGTATCAGCAGGGCTGGTGCCACCCAGTGTCGGTGTAGCATATAACTATCACTTGTGATGGTGTGGGGACCAGAAATTGAAAATGTGTTTCAATTAAGCCTCCGCAGAGTATAACTACACGCAAAATATTTCGTCTGGGAGCGGGGAGGCCCTGAGTCGCTTGTTTTGATCGACTTTCGGGTGGCCCCTACTCTCAGGCGAAAGATTTCAGGCGTGGTTATACCATAGTAGTGGAAATTCAACGTATGCTGGTGCCCCTGGATATTGGAAATAAATGAAAATGCGACCAGATCTAGAAATTCCTGGCAGCGATTGTTTCCAAGCCGCGCTTCCTTCAGTGGAAGGTTTCTTTCAAGTTACGCATGCGCACTTTGATACACTAACTATCAGCGCCATCTAGAGGTACCTCCGGAATTAAAAACACAAGTCTTTAAAACGGTATATGGAATAGCCACCACTATACTATCCGGAGGCTCAATTTGCCAATAAGCAATTCGCAGCTCACATAAATATTGACGTTCGTTCGAAGTACGACGTTTATCGTACATGAATGCGCGCGCACCGTATTGCCAACTATCTTGAAATTGTGTGGCGTTCACATTCCACTGTTTTCGTGATTCAGAATGAACAAAATGGCTCCGTGCTTAGAGTCATATATCAAAGTAAGGTCATGTAAATGTAAATTATCAGATATTACAATTACAGTAAACAAAATAAAATATGTATCCAAACGTGATGGAGAGTCCACAATAGGATTCAGAAAGCGACGTAGCATTGACTTGACGTAGACTTGACATAGCAATAGTGCGGACGCTATGCGCGCGCATGTATTGCCAACTGCTTATTTTTGTGTGTCGTTCGCGTTCCGCTGTGTGGCAAACACCACATACAAATAAGCAGTGGGCAACACATGCGCGCGCATAGCGTCCGCGCTACTGCTATGTCAAGTCTACGTCAAGTCAATGCTACGTCGCTTTCTGAATCCTACTGTGGACTCTCCATAAATTGCCTATTCTGGACTCACCTTCACAAGACCAACTGCGCCGTAACAACGTATGTTGGATAAAATTCATGCTATTCGTACACGTAGAGATTGAATTAAAATTCCTCAAACTTATTTCGGCGAAAATTTGAGCTCATAATGTGATAAGAATTTGGAAAATAATTATTACAGTTTTAACTGAAATATTTTGAAACATGCGTTACAAAAATTTCTAACACATGTTGGAAAAAATTTCAGTTTCTTCCTGCACGTAAAGATTGAACTAAAATATTTTTTAAATATTTTGGCAAAGAATGCAGTTCATGCTGTAATAAGGATTTGTAAAAAAACTAACCATAGCAGCTTGCACTGAAATTTTGTCCAACATATGTTACGAAAATGATAACATGTGTGAGAATAAATTTCATCGAAATTCAATTTATCAGTACACGTAAAGATTGAATTGAAACCTTTTAAACATATTTTGGGAAAGATGCACAATGATAATAACATATGTTTCGGCTGTTTTAAAGTGAAATGTGAATTTGTGAATATAGTCAATATCTGGACGTAAGATAATTTACTCTATGTTTGGTTTGTTAATGAAGAATATTGTACTAACCAACAGAATCAAAGGATATCGCAAGTATGTAAATCAGAGTGAAAATTAACGTTTTCATTTTTCTGAAGTAACATTACTGCTTTTCCAAACAGAACTTCCAGAACCGAAACTGCCAAGATTTTGCATACGTGTCGTATCTGCTTATATATCAGTCACTATCACGTTATTGACAAAAATGATTATCTGCATTTAGGTGGGAAAATGAAGCCAGAGAAATAAATTGTTTTTTGAATAGTATTCTTCTTGCTATGAAATAGAAATTCTCTATTTACTATCCTTGGAAATGTATAAAGAGTAGGCCACCATATACGAGTCGTGACAATCGTATATGAGCGACATTATAAAAAATTGAGGACAGTTCACAATACCAACGTATTATACTTTTTCTTTGTACATTTTTTGAGTAAAACATTTCCTTCAGAATTTAAAAACTGTTCGACAGGTTCGTAACTGACTGCTATGATCGTCACAATCTTATGAAGAAATATTTTGGGGAATCCAGATTATTATTATATAAGACAGACCTACGATGCTTTTCTAAATTCAGTTTCTTATATCTTTTTGTTGCGATTCTTGAAAAATCATCAAAAGAAGTTCGCTATTGAATGCAATTATGTTTGGATATCGCATGAAGTGATGCAAAACACAGAGAAAATAAACACGAATGATTGAATTATTTACTGAAGGTATGTTTTCAAATTAATTCACAGATTTCAAAGAATTTCGAGTGATTTTGAATTATCAATGTTATTTCAAATTGCTTCGTAGCATTTCACAACATTCGACGGATTTGATTGAATCCCCAATAATTAAAAATATTTCGAGGTAATTCAAAGATTTCTAGAAAGAACAGTTTTTAGAGTTCAGTGAATAGAAGTTGAAATATTAGAAAATCGATTTCCTTGACATGAAAAAGGCTTAGAATTGTACAATATAAAATCAGGTGCATTCAATATTTAGAAAATTCAAAATTATATTGTACAGTTGACAATTTTTGTATTGCCATATACATTAAAACATTTCAGAAATAATCATGAATTTTATATTCCTGACTTTTAAGTAGTCCACAGGACACAATTTGTGTACAGACCATTTAAAGTTAAACTATCATCTCAAATTTATAATATATTTATTTCTGTACCTCAGCCTGGGATTGCTAATTCAGATATAGCAAAATAAAGCACAAATTTTATTTATCAAGTAGAAAAAGGGAAAGTTTATTGGAAGCAGGGGGGAAAAGATGAATTCTTAATAAAAAAATGACTATCTGAGTCTACGAAGTACCTTTTCACATAGACACTCGGTTTCCATTAGAATGCTGAACTGAAATAAAACACTTAAAAGCTTCTTTCACAATACTAATTGTAAAACCCTTCCATTTAACTCCAGGTGCAGAAGATGCTCTACTAAGATCGTCGATTTTTCGACATTCGTCTTCATCAGGATATTTGCAATGTAATTTATCATTAGCTTCATAGGCCCGTGAAATGGGCACCAGATCGACGCTTTCCTTTCCATGCTTAGTTTCCTTGTTAAACTTAATAAAATAATTGAAAAAATTGCAAATATCTATAATATTAAAAAACGAGGTGTACGTAATGTATAGAAACTGTCACCTTTTGCATCCATTTTTCCCAGAAAAATAGAGTCATCGTGAATCATGAAGAAATGTGGCTGCGAAAATTGTATTAAGATTTTCAAAAAGAACACATCTCTTTGCGACATTTTTCGAGAGAGAGGGTAGTTCAACTCCACGCAAAATTACGCTTTTCAAATCAACTGTCTCTTTATGAAAAATATCTGGATTGTTTATAATATCCTTCCTCCTGCGTGACGCTTTCCTCATCGTCATTGTAGGACACGCGTACTCTTGAGACACTCTTCTGACTAACTGCGCCAAAGGCTTTTTTCTTCCTTGAATTTTTCGTTTAATTTTTCCAAGGAAATTTTCAAACGGAAAATCGGAAATTTCAAACGAAGACTTTTTTTTTAATTCCACATCATCCGCCACGTGAATCAAGTTATGGCTATTTATCACTTGTGAAGCTGTGCCGTAGAATGGCGGGAGAATAGTGTAAAAAAATTATACTGCGTTGCTTTCTAGTAATGAAATTCGTCTAGATCGAACTTCTTTCTTTGGAACTCTTCTGGTGCATTCTTCAACGATTGCTTTAAAATAGCATTCCTAAGATTCATTTCACGTCGATGCAGCTTGCATTTTCGATTTACTTTATTTTTCCCAAGCAATTGCTGAAGTATCCACTTCATGATTCCAAGGTATAAAAAGTGTATTGAATCTAAGAATATCGATCCGACAGGTTCAAATTCTGGTATATCTAGTAACGGTGACCTATCATCTCCCACATGGTGCTGCTTCTGCTGTTGCCTTCTAAAGGGCTTTTTTGTGCGACTTTTATAACTCAGGCTAGGATAAAACCTTCCTTTATTCTTGGTCATACCTCTGATTTCGCAACGCTCACAAGCGTAAAACCCACCATGACTTTTACACTTTTTAATAAAAGATCTTGCAGGCGTGTCACAGGAACATCCAAAAATTTCCACCCTAAATGTTCTTTGACCAATAGTTACACCATTTAAAACTAAAAAAATTATTTCCGTGACAAAATCTTTTAAATGATCGTGTACACTCTGAGGCTTAGAATCGCCACTAAACGCAACAAAAATGAATAGTTTCGATTCATATTTATTGTGCTGAACAAGTCCTAAGTTAACCCAAAATTTCTCGCTTGAATTATTATTCTATGACGGTCAGCCATCAATATCGAATAATAACGATATAGTGTTCTCAGTATATTCATCGGTAATTATGGCTTTTAATCCGTCCTCTATTCCAAAACAGACGTAAGATCCATTTGTGTTTTTTTGAAGCTTTTTAAAGCTTTTATATTTTTGTTTGATTTGGTACGCAGCAAAGTAGCTGCGGGTTTCGGAAGATATGGTATATTTTCATCCATCAATTCTGTTGCTTCAACTGTCAGATTGTTTCTAAATCTTACATCCCGTTTTCGTAATTTTTCACGAAAAGAAGGTCGTGCAACCGCTGTGCCATCGTTTGGATTTCCTGGAGGTAAGTTATCATCTGACTGTGCCGATATTTGATATTTGAAGAATGATCATCAGCATCGTGATCAAGTGAACTATCTGTGAGATTTGATGAATGAACGTCATCATCAGGATCAAGTGTATAATCGGAATGTTTATTTCTTGATAGATCATTTTCATAATCACGTGAATTATCGTCATCACTGGAATCATGTGAACCATCGACATCATGTTTATCTCATGAATGAATAGTAGCATCTATAAAATGATCTACTTCTATTGGCACCTCTACAGAAGAATTTGAGTTTTCTACTCGACATTGTTTAGCATTCGAGGAATCACTGGATGATGTTGAATTCAACAGCAGTTCTTTTCAATTGACGATACTTTTCAGGCGATAATATGCAGTCGCCATTTATTAAATTTTTCTGAAACAATCATTATAGTATAATACGGTATTTTAAATTGATGTAAGGAAAAAGAATTTTAACCATTAGAGTGCACTGTTTTTCATGAAATTTAGGGTTTGCATAAGTCAGGGAATTGAAAAAGCCATAGAAACATTTTCCGAAATCAAGGAATCTATCAATGCAAACTAGTAAAATGAGTTCAAAAAGTTTTTCATTTTTTTCAGAAAAATAAAGGAGAAGAAGAATTGTTTAAACTGAAGGGGCTCCACGTCGTGGAGTCAAAGCTTGCTTGAAATAAAATTGAAGGATCAGTAGATCGAAAACTGACATCGTGAAACGTCGAGTATTTGTTGAGTGGGTATTTCTATTCGACCGAGTTTTTTTCAGGCGTTTTAAAAAAATGCATAAGAAATACAACTGTTAATATTTTTCAGTAGAAGTTTTTCTATATTTCTAAACAGATCATAAACTACAAAAATACATGGTTACCAATTAAAAAATAAATAATATGGGGCACTCTAGCATTTCAAAAAATGTGTCCCGGAAACGACACCCTCACTTGGCGGACATGATTCAGCTACTCAAACCGACAAACCTCAAACCAACAAACCTCAAACCCACGAACCTCAGACCCACAAACTCCAAACCCACAAACCTCAAATGCACAAACCCCAAACCCACAAACTCGTAAACCCACAAAACCTCAAACAGAACAACCTCAAACGCACAAACTTAAAACCTTTTCGTCAAAAATTCAATTATTTGATTTACACTTAACTTTTTTTGAATTTTGATTAGAGATATCTGAAATCTTTAAAAAATATTCTTGAAGTTGCGCAAAAATCTCAAGACAATTATTTGTATATAATCTTGTGATGTCCCAGGATGTCTTGAGCTCACACATTTTTCTTTTATAAATAAATATCTTTATATACATATATAGAATATCTAGGGATGCAGAAAGAATATAAATTACTCGACTAATAATAATAACTCCATTTGTTATGTTCTCTGTTTGTGTGTGTTTCCCAATATAAGTGTGGCCCAAACTTTCAATTTCATTACAGATTATGTCGTACTAAAATAATCTATCATAGCTCAAAGAATGTCTTAGCTACTGGAGAATATTCGCAGGGAATCTTTGGGACATTCAAGGACATTCTTCACAAATCACTGGCTTTTTCCGTATCCTTTCTTTCCATCTGTTTTCAACCTTTCATCAAACGTAGTCGCAGTTCTTTAAAAATCCTATAAATTACTCAGGATTATTTAACCCAAAATCTTGAGGGCGGTAAACGTTAAGACGAACACCTTTTGCAAACAAAGTCTCATTTGAAAACATGGCAATAAATTTTATAACAAGCCAGCCCAAGCTCGAAGGATTAACGGACTTCCAAATCCTTTCGAGTTGGGAAATTTGTCGTTCGCAGTTGCCCCCGACCCTGACAAGCAAACTAGGCAGTAAAATCTCAATTGTGGGTTTTTCGGCAAAGAGTATCTCTCTGGAAAATTACTCGACACGTCACACCTTGCCTCCTTTCTTACTCTTACCCTTGTTCCTACCACCTCCACCTAATTGCCTCCACCCTCTTGGTCCAGATTCCAAGAGCGGGATTGATGCTCCTTGAGTGTCTCTTGGGTCTTTTGCTAGTTTCTCGAGTAGGGTAGTGAGTCCCTTTTCAAAATTATAACTTGAATCTTCCCTCCTACTTTGGGAGCAGACTAAACTTTGAAAAAATTCTAAGTGCGGTTTTGTAGGTTCAACCTTTCGGCATTCGCAGAACCTTAGAGTCTGAAAACGCGTTTATCGAATAATGTAGGAAATTCCTCTGAAGCTCACTTTGGATAAGGAATGTAAGTCGCTCTCAAATTATAAAATATATTATACAGAAAATAAATTATTCTTCTCCACGCTAAACTACAGCTAATTCTCTTGGGTGAAAACGAAAATCTTTGTAAGTAATTGTCTTAAAATATAGCTGATTATTTAACCGATTATTTTCTTCATCTCTTCAAATTTCTCACACATAAATGTCCCAATTCCTGATCCTGTTGTTCCTTTTGTCCTTTTTTATATAATAGATAAGAAATAAAAGCAAGGTGGGGTTCAACTCTTCAGATCGGGCAAGTCCCACGTTTCCTAGTCTCTTTGCCGCTCGAGGTACTTGGATATTATTTTAAATAAGGGAGAGACATACAATTTTCTGAATACTTTCGCCGTCACGGTTAACCCCGTGACGTAACAATCTTTAGAACAAACAAGCAAATGAAATTGAAAAATATATATTTAATCGGAAATTTTATTTTTATTGAAAACTGTCTTTCCCGTTAAACTGAAAAATTACAAGCGCGCATAGCGCTTAGTGGATGGTACTCGCGTATGTAAAATCTCTTGAAAATTACGAATACCACAATGAATATTTTTTGGAAAAATCAATATATGGTAAGTGCACTGGTAATCTTCACTGCATTAGTTATCGTCAGATGGCCCCGTATTTTTCATATAACAAGACCTGCTCTTTGCCGCTTGTGATACAAAATTTAATTTTAGGTAAGTTTAAATATCCTTTTATCAAATTAGTATACTTTTCTCGTTATCATACTTGGTTGAGTGCCTGACGCTAACTAACGCATTTGCATAATTTGAATTGAGTTTTTTTATATCTACTTTTAATCGTTTAAGCCCTTTGTGGAAAAAATAATTGTGTTTTAAATACAATTATAAGCATTTTTTATTTCAAATTCGGCTTGAGGTGACGATTACTAGTTAATTTACCTTCTTTCTATAAATTTTAAATTCTAATGGATGCAACCAATTTTTTTAATTTTAAAACGGCAATAATGAGAATGGTTATATTAATCATAGCATTTTTTACTTCATTTTAGCTACAATTTTTAATGATTCTAAAGGGAAGTAAAAATTAAAGCCTTCTGACAGAGATAATGTTGAGTCGACAAAAATAGATTTCTTTCCAAGGAATTCTTATTTTGTGTGAATCATGTCATTAGAAATTATTACATAAATTCTAATTTTTTCCTATTTTTCATGTACCAATTTGCAACGTGAAAAATTAGATGTTTTTTATATTTTGCGGTCTTAGAATCCAAAAAATGAACCAATCTTAATAGAATTGTTCATAAGTTGTTGACAAGTATTTTCTATTAGTATATAGATCATATTAAAAAAAAATTTCTGCTGAAAATAAGTCTGTTTAGGTTAAGGAGTCAACTGTGTTGTTAAAGATTCATCTTTTTGGTTAAATTCGAATATTATTGATTCAAAATGAAGAGATATTTTTTGGATGATATATATCAGATATTATATTTTTCGTTAGAAATTAATTTTTTCATTGAAAATTCTACATAGTTAATTGAATGTTCAACTCTTGATAAAAATGCATTTTTTTGTTGTTGAAGATCTATCAATATGTAAATATAAAAAATTACACCATTTCTACCTCAGATTTTTATTACCTGTCACAATATTTACTTTGGTTTTTTAATTGTCTTTCCCCTTATTGCCCCCTTTACAAATAAATCCCTTTTCCGTCTTTTATATTTTATTTATATTTTATTATATAGTTTTCATCAATTTTTCTTTGAAAGTTAATTTTGTTTACTTGAAAAGTCTACTAACGACTACTTTCGTCCATTGAAAATAAATATTCAACTGCAAATTTCACTTTTCTATTTTTGGTTGAAAATTTATCTTCTTTATTTAAGAATTAAAATACTTTTTTGAATATTCGTATTTTTGGTAGAAAATGCAACCGCTGAGTTGAAAATTAATCTTTTTGGTTGAAGATTCAACTGCTTGGTTGAAAGTTTATCTAATTTGTTAAAAATTATTTGTATCATTCTTCTTGAACTTTAAATCAACTGTTCCAACTGGCAAAACAACTGTTCTATTTTTAGTTGACAATTAAACTATATTTTTGAAAACTCGTCTTTTTGGGCCGACAATTTTATTATTTTTGTAGACATTTCAACTATTTAGTTGAAAATTCATATTTTGGTGTTCAAATTGAAGATTCACCTGTTTTGTAGAAAACTTGTCTTTTTAGCTTGAAAATTCAACAATTTGACAGAAAATTAAACTATTTGGCCGACAATGAAAAAATTTGGTTAAAAACTAATTTTTTGTTGGAAATTCAAATTTCTTGTGAAAAATTTCACCTTTTTATTAAAGATTCATATTTCCCAGTTAAAAATACAACTAATTTGTAGAAAATGTATGTTTTGGCATGATAATTCAACAATTTGTAAAAACTTCCACGGAATATACTCATTCGGTATTTTATTTTTCGTTAGAAATTAATCTTTTTTTTATTAAAAATTCAACTGCTTGGTTGACTTCTTCGATGGAATTGATATTTGTTTGTCTCTTGGAGATATATAATTCTAGTTGAAAACTTCATTATTAAAATAAATTAAAGTATTGTGTAAAAGATGCAATATCTTATTAAAAATTTCATTATTTTATTAGGAATTGAACTATATTGTTAAACATTGGTCGTTATGGATATTTGATTGATAATACAACAGTTTTCAGTTAAATTGTAATCTTTTGTGCTTCAAAATTCGATTATTCGGGTGAAAATTTTTTTTAACAGAACAGTTACCTTATTAACCAAAAAAGATACTGTTCAAAAAATTGGTTAATCTCCAACAAAGCACATTATCTTTCAAATCAATCTGCAGTTCAATTTTCAACAAAAACCTGAATTTTCAAACATTAAGAATAAAAGACATGAGTTTTGAACAAATAAAATCAAGATTTAAGTGTAATTATAGATCTTGAACTGAAATAGTTATACATTCAATTAAAAAACCACGATTTTTCAACAAAATAGTTAAAATTTTCACCAAAAAGATGAAATTTGAACCAAGGTGAAGACCTCTGACATAAAAGGAAAAATCTTCAACTAGAAAAATGATTGTTAGAAAAAGTGTTGAATTTTTTACGAAGCAGAAATTTTTTTACGTAAAAGAGAACAATTTTCAACAGAACATGTAATATTGGAATTTTTTCCCGAAATTACGAATTTTCAACAAAAAAAATGACTTAAAAATTTTCTTCTTTTGCACAGAGTAGATTAATTTTAAACCCAAAACATTTATTTTCGCGAATAAAAATTTGTACTAAACAGTTTTGTTTTTTTAATTTCAATGAAAATACGAATTTTCAAGAAAATATTCAACTTTCCGATCAATTAGTTAAATTTTCCACTAAAATGATAAATATACAAAAACTCAAGCTCGTCCTTTGAGCCTGCAATTTTCGTCTATGATTAGAAGCTGTAATAATTTAAATATTTACATTATCAAACAAAGGGATATTCCAGTTAAGAAATGCAATTTATCAATTTTTTATGTTTTCAATTCAAAAATCTAACCAAAAATAACTTCAAGATGAAGACACTTATTTTAACATTAAGCAGGATTTTTATTGGAATTAAAAACCACTTTTTTAGCCAAATAAATGTGAATTCATAGCGTAGATTTATATTTTTAATAAGAAATGTTTGAACTTTTCCTTTGTTACAAGTTAAAAGTAAAAAATTTTACAGTTAAGCGGCATTTGATTCAAAATTCTTAAATTCGAAAGTGTTAACAGCTTCCATTTCATATGTACATGTGAATTTTTGAGCGTTTAAATACAAAATTTCGTAATCAAACATTTTTTAAGCTTCAATTTAAAAAGTTCCAAACTTAAAAGAGTTCAAATTTATGTGTTTTAATTTTTAATTCTCATTTGATTTTTTCGAATGGGAAAAAAAGTTATTTCAATGACCATGAAAAAGTTTAACGAACCCATAAACGTAACGTATCTACAAGCTGCTGCTTCGGAATGTTAAACAAGAGCTATTTGCAGACCTTATCTATTCAATCTTACTTTACTCATGTTCCAAATAATCTTTTTCAAATGCGTGGAGTATCAAAAGATATCAATTTCGTTAAGAAATGAAATTAAAAAAGTTAAAAATGTAAATTCATATTCTAAAAAAATCTAATTTATAAGGATAAATTTAATTTTCTTATTTTTAGACGTTCTTCTTTATTTAATTTCGAGCGTCCTTCCTTAAATCTAGCAACCTGCTGGACAATTTTTTTTAGACTTTATTTTTTCGAAGATTATTTTAATATTATTGAATATTCTTGCTTTCTTGAGAAAATTTAAATTAAATATTAGCTTGAAGAAATATTTAAAAAATATAATTAACATAATTTTACAATATCTCTAAACTCTTCAAAATTTTAAAGATTTCAAAATATATTCAAACTGACCTAAAATTTTCCTGATTCTTTTTTGACAATTTTGTATTATCTTCCAACCGTTCAAAATTTTTAATTCATTCATTTTTCGCTCTTAAATTTTTTTTTAATTTTAAATTATTTTCCAAGTATTGCCAACATTTTAGATATTTTAAAAAATTATTAAAATTTTTACCAACATTTTCAAAACTAGAAAAATTGCCTAAAAATTTTCCAGATTCTTTTTTGAAAATTTTAAAAATCTTTAAAAATATTTTGATATCTTTTTGAATATTCTCTTAAAATTATTTTTACAAAATGAAAAATCATTTTCAATTTTCCTAGGACACAATCCCATTTTATGACTATTTATAACCTATATTATTCTAATGATTTTTAGGACCTCTGGTCGTTCTTTGTTTTTTTTTTCAAAGTATATATTTGCTCGAAATCTTCAAAGATCTACAATTTGTTGAATATATTTCGAAAATTTTTGAACGATATTAAATATTTTCTAATGTTTTCAAAGTTTCTAAGCCTATAATATATCTTAAGAAAATACTAATGAATAAAAAACTTTGAGTTCATCATAAAACAGCTATTTAACATTTTTCAGGATTAAAACGAAAACCATGCATTTTGTATGAAAAGGGTAGTATAGAAAAATTATTTATACTTTTTAAATATTACCCACATAAGTCTGTTTTATAGGGTTCCAGAAAACTCCATAAGTGAAAAAATGTGTTTTGAGAGTCCACTTTTCATTTACAGTGAGTTAATATTTGATTCAATTCAGCAAAAATAAATGTTTCAACAAATTATTATTCTTTGAAACTATCTTCTTCTATATTAATGGTAGATAGTTGCGTTTTTTATGAAATTTTCAAGTTTTTGTCCACTATTAAATTGAAGTGTAGTAATAATTTATTCAAGTTAAC
Organism: Andricus quercusramuli; assembly: GCA_932178445.1. NCBI lineage: Eukaryota > Metazoa > Arthropoda > Insecta > Hymenoptera > Cynipidae > Andricus > Andricus quercusramuli. The sequence continues at coordinate 48,931 of CAKNXH010000512.1, read as the reverse complement.
AAAAATAATTTTTCAAGCAATTTATCATTTTCGTCAATAAAATTCTCTCCGCTTAATGGTAGAATTTGAGGTTTTTTTATACAATTTTAAACTATTTGTCCATTTTTCACTTGGAGTGACTTAGTGATCAATCAAATTCAGCAAAGCTAATTGTTCGAATCAATTATTATTGTTTATAACTATCTTCAAATATATTAACGCCAGATAATTGCAATTTCTTATAAAATAATATTTATCATTTGTTCCTAACTTGTACCATCCACAATGTTTTCTTCATAGTCAGACATACTATAATTTTATAGTCTGTTTGAATATCCACAGGTAATTAGACTCTCTTTCAGTATAGTCAGAACGACACTCCAGAATTTCAAACAGAAGTGGCTACGTCACGAACTCTACCGAACGCGCCCGACACCCGAAATTCATTTTTGGAGCGACTAACGTTCGGCGTCATATTTTCCGTGTTACAAGACATTTTTAAATAGTTCAAACTACGTATTAATGCTTCAAACATGTGTAGAGAGTGAATAAAATCTGGAGAACAAGTTAGAGAGTGGGTTGAGTAGTTTCCGTTCTGATTTCAAACGACAAATTCAATACTTCCGAGGGATGAAGGACAAAGGTGTCACTCATCAATCAGTCCGTAATCTCAGCATTTTCGACCGGAAATGTGCTCCGAATTCCATAATTCGTTGATGAAGTAACAAGACTTACGAGATTTGTAATCCATTTATATTGGTTTCTGAATTTTCTAGTGTAAAAAATGTCTTAATTCGGTGCAGTGACGCCGATTCCTTAGCCTCTTATGCTCAAAGTAATATGCTGTCAAAGTTTTTCTGCATATGTAATAATGTTTCTTGTCTCTCTCACTCTTATGAATATATGTGTAGGTAAACTGGATTTAATGAGTTATCATTGGACTAGACGAAGGGAGCAAATAAATTACAACACATCACTTTAGGGAAAAAAGGCGTTAGGCATAAAAAACCCTTTTATTGGAAAATATAAGGAAGAATTGAACACTGGATATGATATGAAAAAAAGGAGATACGAGAACCGGCGTTGGCATCACACAGGTGGTCGCGTTTGATTTTGAAGAATTTGTTGATCCGACTAGGGATCGCCGACCGAACAGGGTCGAACGGTTTCCATTCTCTAGGTGAGAATAGGCGTTTAGATTTTTCTCGCGGCATAAGTTCACTTGCTCGCGCACCAATCCACGAAGGTGAATTCTATGCAGAATTCACCACAGGAACTTGTCACACTTTTACAGGTGTTACGTGCTGATGACGTGAGATATTTTATATATATCGACGCGCACAAGAGCTCTCTGCGGACTAATTGATTTGGATCAACTCTGTGTGAAGTCAACGCCGTTCATGCGCTGGTGCGCTTCTTAACCATTTGATGAGTTTGAACTACACGCGTAGATTTTATATTATAAATCCCGGTTCATAAAGAAATATTGTGATGACGGAACAGTGACCTTTCGATATGATTGAGTTAACCCTTTGAAATAATGAAGCTAAAATTCCTGAGATAATCAGGTTTAAACTCCAGGATCGTCAACTCTACATTCTGGGATGCTAACCGTCAAATTTTGACCCTCCGCGGATGGTACGGTACACTATATAGAGGCCTGTCCCACACCGAAAAAAATTCCTTGCACCCGTCTACAAGGAGTCAACTATTTTGCCATGTTAGGACAGGCGCCAACTTTGTCATCCTAGCTACAATAACAAGGTGCTAGTTTAGATGAAATAACCAGGAAATAAACTTGAATTAACCAAGTTTCTTGTTTTTGTTACTACGGAAAACTAGTCGAAATGACAAGGAATAATCTGTTGGTTCAACAATATGCTTATAGGTATAATTAATATAGTATTATTGCTAATGCAGCAAAAATATAATTGTCAACCTAACTAAAATGTTCTAGTGGAGTGGGAGCTTCACTAGCTCATGAATTCGCTGGGATTTAATTAACATAATTGAGAATTGTAAAATACAAATCATTCGATTCACTTTTGAATATCCTTAAATATTTTAATTAATTCAAGTTTCTAAACATACATAAATAATCTGAGATTTTTTTTAGTCTTGAAATTGAACTTTTTTATTGGATATCAAATTATGGGAACCATCTCTATACTTTCATGTGTGTTATCCACACTGAGCCACTTTTAAACAATAGTTTAGATATAAATTACCTATTTATACGTCATAATGAAGAATATAAGTAAGCCCATCAGGCATTTGGACGAGATGCCATAAATTATTATTAGATATTTTATCCAAATCTTAAGACTTCGGTTTCGATTGCATCGAGAATAGCATAAGATTGCAAGTGATAATCATAGTGTGAAATTTCTAGTACGCTGACAATAATTGTGTAAAGTTTGGTTACATTTCCTTCAGTCTCTGTTTTATGATACATTTTCTTAATTAATCCGAAGGTTGGGAATTGTTCATTACGAATTATTAAGATTGACCCCTTGGTATATTTGACGCCATTAATAAGAACGTAGTTTATATTAGATAAATTTGCACCCCGGTTTGGTAAAATTATTTTTTTCAAAAAAGCCAAAGGCTTCAAACTTTCTTCATACAACGGCGTATGAATTTTAAAAGATTTATTATGCAAAAAAACATCGCTTAAATGTAGTTGATTCTTTAAAGCAATAGAGTAGCAAAGATCTTTGCGATTGTAAGTCACTCTAGCGTATATTTTAGATGGACGATGTTTTCCCTCTAGTCTCATAGTCCACAAATGACGAAGAGAGCCAACATTTTCCATAATTAAAGGATAATGTACCATAAAATGGTGTTTTGGCTTCAAAGTTGAGCCGTATAATTCGATGTATAAAGTGTGATTTTCAGTGACCAGTAATTTCATATCACGAATGTCTGAGGTCATTGATTTTAAACTACTTTGTGTAATTAATGGTGGATCATTCCCCTCAAATTTAAACCACTTTATACACCAGTTGAGTACATTTAAAGAGAAATACTTTTTTTTGAATATGAACTCGGACAATGCATACATGACTTCATAACGGCATGCGCCTTCTAGCAAATCATGCACAATATCAACGCTATAATTTTCGATTACAGAAAAGTCGTAAAGATCATTAAAAACACAAGAACCTTTTATACCAGTTGTCTTAAAATCATTAGTTTTAACATCTGCTTCATAGTCGAGTTTTGTTCTTAAAAGAGAGGAATATTCGGTGCACATTCTTGACGTTAAATCGCTGGATGCTTTGCAAAATCTGCAGAAATACTTTGCTGAGAATCCTTTGACAAAACCTAGCATATCGTTCAAAGCAAGATTGTCTCCAAGAATTAAGGCGAGTTTGAAGTACACCTGGAATTTCTTGCCATTTACACATATTTCTATGCCTTCAGAGTTTAATTTATTGAGATCGGAAATGAGTTTACCATAAATCGTCTTTTTGTCGACATCCGCGGCATCGTCAGAATGATACAGCTAGGCTAAAAAAATGTTATCTAACTTTCATCTGAATTCAGGAGGTATACACGCAAAAAGAATATAAATTCCGTTTAAATTGTAAATAACGGCGTAAGAACCTAAAGGATTGCCCGTTTCATATCCATCTTCATACGCAAACAATGGGAATATAATTTGATCGGGACAGTCTATCACTTTAGACTTCCAAAAATCAGTTTGAACGACATTATATATTCTATTTCCTTGTTGGGTTAAGTACAAATAATAATTTCTTACTGTGCCAAAAATAGAAGGCAATTCCAGAAATACTTTTAATACAGAATCTAATGGTATAATTTGACCACACTTCTCTTTGTTTCGTAACTCTCCATCTTTATCTTTATCATCTTCTGTATCAAAAAATATATTTTTTTTTGTTTAATTAGACAAACTACGTTTTCAAATACTTTGAATCTTTTATACTCTGTATTTATGTCATTTAAAACATTTTGGAATATTTCCAATTTATCAACAATGTTCTGTTTGTCTCCATCTGTTGAATTGTAAATTTACCGCGGTTCTACTGGGGGCCATTGACATTTTTTCAAGATGGCAGTTGCTCTTAGTGGTACCCTGCGGTGGTTGTTTAACTTTTTTTTAATTATATATATATCGGATTTAAATGAAGTTAAAAGTTTTCTGCCAAATACTAAGCCCCTGCACAGCGGGTATCTGCTTTCAGGGGAAAATTAGTAAAAATTAACATAACCAAAAAATAACAATACGTGCATGCTGTCATGCATGATATTCAGAGCAAAAATGTTATATTTATACAGGTGAAATAAGCGCAAATACTGTGTATATTCATTAATAAGTTCAACCTTATTTTTGCTAGGACTGCAGTGACAAAGTGATAAACAAGGAAAAAAATTATTTTGACATTGGTACTTTGTAATCAACATCATGGCAATATTAAATAGATTTCATTGTTAATCGAACTAGTGTTCTTTAGTTCCCAGTAACTAGGTTTGTATTAGTATGATCAACCTTATCTTCGTGATTCTTTTGAACTGGAATCCTTGTTATTTCAACTAGGTTAGGTTCAACCACAGGTGATAGTTGTTTCTCTGAAAAAAAAATTTTCCCGTGCATAGTTAAAAGTTAAAAATCAAATATAGTCAGCTTGACATTCTAGATGTTCAGGCTGACTAGCCATTTTTTCCATGCAGATTTCAAAAACAAGGTGGTGAAGACCTAAGGTGCTCCACTCGGACAGTGGCACCGAATTTAATAATAATGCGGTGAACGACCTTGCTGTGGAGTTCGGTACCCCCCGCTCATTGACACAACTTTATCATCCTCAGGCTAATGCTGGGGAGAGAACGAATAGAGTTCCCGAAACTATGATCAGAACATTCATTGACCAAGATCATAGAAATTGGGACCTCCAACTCAATGAGTTCCGCTTTGCCTATAATACGGCACCAATATATGTACATTTTATATTTAATATATAATAAAATACGGTACCAACCGAGTGACTCCAGTGTTTCTAAATTTATGTCGAGAGCCCCGTCTGCGAAAAACTATTGGCAGTTTAAGGGAGGGGGAGGCCGAGTTGTCACCGCCTGACCTTCGAATCTGGACAACTCGGATGGCGCGATTAGAACACTTGAGGGAACTGATGAACAAGTTCCATGATCAGGCTTTCTTGAGACAAGTGAGATACTATGATAGGAATCATCAAACCAACAGCTCAAGGTTGGCGATAAAGTCAAGAAGCCTTATCAAGTGTTATCCAAAAAGGGAACTCACGTGCCGGCCAAACTGGCCCCAAAGTTCAGGGGCCCCTTAATTGTGGTAGAGGTAATCTCACCCAATATTTACATGCTGGCGTCGCTAGAAGGAAGATTTCCGGGAGGACCATTTCGCTGGCCCACCACCCACGCAAATTCCACTTTTTCTGGGCCCAATATTTAGTGCAGAATTTGTTCAAATTTGTTCAACCAAATCCAACCCCTAAAAACTACCCCCTATGCGGCAAACTCTATGGTGCGGCCAGCGGAACGTTTCACTGGCACCGATATTGTCAAAAATCAACTTTATATGTGCGTATTATTTTCGTCTTCATTTGTTCAAATTTGTGCAAGCAACTCCAGCCCCTAAAAACTACCCCTTATGTAACAAATACTTTGGCGGCGCCAGAGAAGCGTTTCGCTGGCCCCGACATTATCCAAAATTGACTTTATATGAGCGTATTATTTTCGTCTTAATTTGTTCAAATCCAACCCCTAAAAACTACCCCCTATGCGGCAAACACTATAGCGGGGCCAGCGAAACGTTTGGTTGACCCCGAAATTACCCAAAGTCAACTTTATATGAGCGTATTATTTTCGTCTTAATTTGTTCAAATTTGTGCACCGAAATCCAACCCCTAAATACTAACCCTTTTGCGGCAAACATTATGGCGGGGCCAGGGAAACGTTTGGCTGGCACCGATATTGTCAAAAATTAAATTTATATGAGCGTATTATTTTCGTCTTAATTTGTTCAAATTTGTGCAACCGAATCCAACCCCTAAAAACTAGCCCCTATGCGGCAAACACTATGGCGGGGCCAGCGAAACGTCTCGCTGGCCCCGGCATTATCCAAAATAAACTTTATATGCGCGTATTATCTTCATCTTAATTTGTTCAAATTTGTGCACCGAAATCCAACCCCTAAATACTAACCCTTTTGCGGCAAACACTATGGCGGGGCCAGGGAAACGTTTCGCTGGCACTGATATTGTCTAAAATCAACTCTATATGAGCGTATTACTTTGTCTTAATTTGTTCAAGTTTGTGCAACCAACTCCAACCCCTAAAAACTACCCCCAATACGGCAAACAATATGGCGGGACCAGCGAAACGTCTCGCTGGCCCCGCCTTTCTGTTTGCCGCATAGGGGGTAGTTTTCAGGGGTTGGAGTTGGTTGCGCAAATTTTAACAAATTAAGACGAGAATAATACGCTCATATAAAGTTGATTTTGCATAATGTCGGGGTCAGCGAAACGTTTCGCTGGTCCAACCATATTGTTTGCCGTATTGGGGGTAGTTTTTGGGGGTAGGATTTGGTTGCACAAATTTGAGCAAATTAAGACGAAAATAATACGGTCATATAAGGTTGATTTTGGTTAATGTCGGGGCCAGGGAAACGTTTCGCTGGTCTCGCCATATTGTTTGCCGCGTTGGGGGTAGTTTTTAGGGGTTGGAGTTGGTTACACAAATTTGAACAAGTTAAGACGAAAATAATACGCTCATATAAAGTTGATTGTGGATAATGTCGGGGCCAGCGAAACGTTTCGCTGGCCGCACCATAGTGTTTGCCGCATAGGGGGTAGTTTTTAGGGGTTGGTTTTGGTTGCACAAATTTGAACAAATTAA
>CAKNXH010000512.1:0-41958 GCA_932178445.1 Andricus quercusramuli | reverse complement strand
AGCGAAACGTTTCCCTGGCCCCGCGATAATGTTTGCCGCAAAAGGGGTAGTTTTTAGGGGTTGAAGTTGGTCTCACAAATTTGAACAAATTAACACAAAAATAATACGCTTGTATAAAGTTAATTTTGGATAATGTTGGGGCTAGCGAAACGTTTCGTTTTTCAACCAAAAAAAGGAATTGGTTACAACAAACATTAATATTATGCCATAAAATACAAAGTTTCAACAAAATAGAGACACTTTCAAACAAATAGTTCAATTTTCAACTGAAGAAAATTCATGTTGAGGTAAACATGAAATAGTTGAATTTTCTGTTCAAAAAATTAATTTTCAATCTATGAAAACCCCATTTTCAAGCCAATGAAATTAATTTTGAACTTGAAAGATTAGTTTTTTTTTTTACCAAAAAGAGATTAATTCTTAACAAAATACAGCATTTTTCAAAAAGTTCAGCTTCTAACTGAAGACGGTGAATGTTGAAGCAAACCTGAAATAGTTGAATTTTAAGTTGAAAATTTGTTCAATGATGAAGAAATATTTATGTTGTACTAAAAAAAGAAGATTTTTCAACTAAATTGATGAATCAACTAAAAAAAATTAATTTGTAATGAAATACTTCCACTTTCAACCAAGTTTTTAAATTTTGAATCAAAAAGGTTTTTTAGTCGCTATTCACAATTAGCGAAAATCTTGAAAATTGTATCCAATATTTCTGAAATCATAAAAGATTTTCTGTAAAGTCCATAAACAAATTTTGCTGAGTCGAGACACTTCTTCTTTGACATTATACTTGAAAAGATAAGTGTTCTCGGTGCTAGGTCTCATTGCCAAGAACAAACAATATTTGCCTTCAAACTTTGGCATTGAGTCACATTTGCAGGAAAATAAAAATCTTCAATCTAAAGTATAATAAGCATTATTTTTAACGAAAAATTTCTATACACTTGATTATTTATTATACTGAAACCTAGTTATCATTTCTGTAAAAAAAAATCAGTTTATTTTCTTACATTTTTTTACAAATTTTACAGAAAATCTTATATGATTTCAAAACTATTTGATACAATGTTCAAGATTTTCACTCATCGTGAATAACGAGTGAAAACCATTTCCTAATTTAAAATTCAACTACTTAGTTGGAAGGGAAAATACTTTTTTGGAAATTCATTCTTTTCGTTGATGATTAATTGTTTTTAGTTGAAAAATTTTCTTTTCTTTTTTTTTTTTTTTTTTGAAAATTTGAATATTTTTTTAAGATTAGAGAAAAAAATTTCAACTGAAAATCTAACTATTCCATGTTCGGTACTGCATGCCGGTTCTGCGGAGCATTACCGGCCAGTACTGGTCCAATACAGATTCCCAGTACTGGGACTCCGGCAATCTGTACTGGGCCAGTACTGCGCCAGTTGTGGATTTATATCTGGGTTACGAAGCAAGAAATATTTGAGAAATCAGTTCCTGTTTCTAGAAAGATGAGAACTGTCACATGTATCCTGTTCTTCTTCATGGTGAAATTATTTGGAAACTCTGCAGAATTTCCAAATAATATCACTATGAAGAGGAACAGGATAGAAGAAACAGTTCTCATCTTTCGAGGAGCAGGAACTGATTTCCGGAAACTTCCTTAAACTTCAACTGAAAAGCTCTTGAGCTGGCTGTACTTATATAGGTACCAGACTTCACGTGATATTGAAAAATATTACTCGTATTGCCACATTGAGGCAGTGATATTCCGTTTTTTCCTTATATGAAAGATCTATTTAATATCCTTGAAAATGTTAGACACTCGGGATGTAGACTCGATCTACACGCGTCAATTGGAATGAAGCGACACGTTGCCAACGAATTTACACAAACGCGAAAACTTTGGTCAATATTCTAAATAATTGGTGCTTGCGGGTTTATTCTTGGCACTTGCTGATCTGAGGATTAAATTAATTTTGTTTAATTCGAACAGCTTTTAGAGATATTATGATTAATCATTTTCAAACAAAATGAAGAATTTTCATTTGAATTTTAAAGCAAGAAGACGAATTTTCAACGAAAAAAAAAATTAAATTGTACCAAAAAACTCGATTTTTTACTAGGAAAGATAATTATATAATCATAAATTTAAAATTTCAATTTTTAGTGTAACTATTTTGTTGAAAGTTAGTTGGTTTTTAGTTAAAAATTAATTTTATCACTGACAATTGAACTACTACAGTTGAAATCATTGAACCATTTAAGTTAGAGAAATATTTTAGTAATTAAATTTTTCATCATGTATGTTTGAAATTCATCTCTCTGATTGAACATTTATTTTTTCCACTGATATTTGAACTATTCGTTTTTGATTAACAATTTATTTTTTATTAGTTCAAAATTTATGAATGTTGTTAAAAATTTGTCTTCTTTTGGTAGAAGTTAATCTTTTTCGTTGAAAATTAGATTTTTTATTGAACACTCAATTATTCTAGTTAAATACTCATGATTTTAGTTAAGATTAATTGAGTAATCAGTTTCAGTTGACGGGCAGTGACAAACAGTTTCACATTTTTTTTTTTTATTTTTAGCAAAAGAAAAAGAAGATTTTTGAACAAACTGATAAATAATCAAAGATAAAAATGAGTGTTTAACAAAATAAGTCCACTTCCAACTAAGCAGTTGCATTTTGAACCTAAAATGTTTTCCAATCACTATTCACCATTAGCGAAAATCTTGAAAATTTTATCAAATAATTCGAAAATCATATAAGGTCTTTTGTAAAATTCTTCAGAAAATGTTGGAAAATAAATTGAGTTTTTTTTCTTTCAAAAGAAGGTAATTAGTGCAAGCTGTTTGACATGATAGTTGATAAGATAAGTGATCCCGGAGCTGGTCTCATTGCCAAGAACAAAACAGTTACCTGTCTTTAAACTTTGGCATTGCGTCACATTTCAAGGAAAATAAAAATCTTTTCTCTAGAGTAAACCAAGCATTACAAAATGAGGAAATATTCCAATATATTTGATTATTCATTATACTGAAACCTTATCAACGTTTTCTATAAAAAAATGTAGTTTATTTTTCAACATTTTGTTATGAATTTTAAAGAAAATCTTATAAAAAACATTTTTGGGATCAAAATTGAACTTCTTAGTTGGAAGTGGAACTATTTTGTAAAAAATTTATTTTCGTCATTGACGATTCATCATTTTAGTTCAAAATTTTAATATGTATTCTCTTCAGATTAAAAGAAATTTCAACTCAAAATTTAACTACTCCATGTTTGGTTCAACTTTCACCTGCTTCAGTTGAAAATTCAACTTTTTGAAAAATTCTGTACTTCGTTTGAAATTAATCTTTTTTTGGTAAAAGAATTAATCTTTCAAGATCAACATCAATTTCTTTGGCTTAAAAATTAGTTTTGTTTTAAATTAAAAAGGAATTTTTTTGATTGAATATTTAACTATTTCATGTTTGGTTGAACATCAATCTTCTTTGGTTGAAAATTCAACTACTTGAAAAATTCTGTATTTTGTTGAAACTTTGTATTTTTTAGTAGAACATTAATCTTCCGGGTGGCTAATTCCCTTTTTTTATTGAAAACTCAACTACATATTAGGTTAAAAATGCATGTATTTTGTTAAAAATTATTCATTCTTGGTAGAAAATTAATCTTCTCGGTTGAAAAATAATTTCTTTGATCGAAAATTTTCTTTTATTGTAAATTAAGTTTGTTCCCAAGAAAAAAATTTAACTAAATTTTGTGTTAAATTTTTTTTCCGATAGACAATTGAATTTTTTTGGTAGGAAATGCGTATTTTGTTAAAAATTAAAAAAAAGTTATGTTCATTAACCTTTTTCGTTAAAAATTCATGTATTTTGTTCAAAATTATTCTTTCTGGTAGAAAATCATTCTTTCCAGTTGAAATTTCATTTCTTTGGTTGCAATTTTTTTGTAAATTGAAAATTAATTTTTAAGTAAAAATATAACTATTCCATTATATGTCGAATTTTCTTTATACGTATTCAATCTTTTTGGTGGACAATATATTCATTTGGTTACACATTTATTTTATTCGCTTTGAAACTTATTACTCTAACTAAAAATTAAAATTTTTTATTTTGTATTGAAAATTACTTTTTGAAAACAAAAATTTTGATTATTTAATTTTTCGTCGACATTTTTTTAAAGATATTTAATCTTTTGGTTGAAACTTCTTCTCTTGGTTTAAAATTTAACTAATTGACTGAAAATTTATCTTTTCCAGTTGAAATTCGTCTATCCTCTAGAAAATTTGTCTTTTTTTTGTGTAGAAAATTCATCTACTGGGTTGAAAATTCAACTATGTATTTGATTAAAAATTTATTTTTTTGATTTCAGATGCATTATTTTAGTGAAAGGTTGATTTCTTTGGCTAAAAATTTAACAAATTTGATAAAAGTTGTCTTTTTTAGTCAAAACTTCTATTATTTAGGGAAACAATGCATATTTTGTGTGTTTAAATTGAAATTTTGTTCATAAGTTCGTCTTTATTGCTTGAAAACTCAACATTTTAGATGAGATCTTTTTTCCTTTGTTGATCAAACAATCTTTCTTGCCTAAAAATTCAAGTATTTTGTTAAAAATTACTTTTTTCTTCGTTGAAAATTAATTATTTTAAATGAGAGTCTGATCATGTAATTTTGTATTTATAAATGTTAAATTCTTTTAATTTCTATTATGCACACAAGTATGAAATTTTGTGCCACTGCCCTTCACTGAAAATCATTTCTCAATCATGCTTGACATTTTTCATTTGAAAAAATCACGTCATTCGAAAAAAAAGAATTTGTTTTCAAAATTTGAAAATTTTGAGGTGATGTGAAAACCAAGGACAACCCGACCAAATGAAATTCAGATTCGTGATTAGCGGTTCAAGATCCATGGGGAATCATGAGTCTCGTTTCTAGATCAAGACATTTTTTTTCTGGGACTACATAATAGAATTCACAAAAATTTCAGATTGAATAATGTATAACTTTTCAACCAAGCAAATTAATTAAAAAAAATATATACAAAAATTTAGTTGAATTCACACTTTAAGAAATTAATAGTCAAAAAAGCTAACTTCCAAGCCAAAAAAATGCATTTTCAACCCAAAGGATTAATTTTCTACCAGAAAAAAAACAAATTTTCAACAAAGTAGATGAATTTTCAACTAGTAAGATTAATTTGTAAGAAAAAATAGAATAGATTGTTTTTTTTTAGATAGAAAAGTGAAATAAAGTGGAAGTGAAATAAAATTTCAACCAAAAAGATTAATTTTCAACAAACAATAAAGTAATTCTATGGAATTTTTAACTTTTCAACCAAGCAAATTAATTAAAAAATATATATAAAAAAATTTAGTTGAATTCACAGTTTAAGAAATTAATAGTCAAAAAAGCTAATCTTCAAGCCAAAAAAATGTATTTTCAACTAGAAAGATTAATTTTTTACTCAAAAGGTTAATTTTTAACAAAATACATTAATTTTTGACTTAATATGGCTCAAAGCTGAAGTACATTCAGTAGAAAAAAGTATCCTAGGAAGCAACTCAGCGGTCTTACTGAGATGTGAAGCCAAAGTTGATGCTATCGAATAGGAGAATGCCGAGCTTGAGTTGGAGATCACAAGGCAGGCTCAACGGAAACGCCACCTGCGATAGACAAAAATGACAAAATCTAATCGGTACCAAAATGGATACAACACTTAACCGGGAGTCGATTATTGGAGTTCGCCGCTTTGGTCAATTCAATTCTGGCAAAATGAGACCTTGTTTGGCTTTCACTTCGTTCAGGGTCGACGAAGAACGCTATCCTTCAAAATCGTTAGAAACTTAAAAAATATTTGCATTGAGCATGACTTGGACCCGGACTCTGTTAAAATCCGCAAAGCTCTGAGCCAAGATAGCAATCTCATTTACAGCTTGGATGATTTAAGAAGATTGAGCCTATAGGATATAATTGGAAATAATGTTTCAAATACTGAATTGCTTAACGACGAGAGCGCTCGCACTTTTGTAAACAATAACATGTTATCTGTAGCTGTCCCTTCGAAACTCCCTAGGCCATCTCAAGCAGGGAAACACAGTAATGAGTCAGCCTCATTTGTACACACAAATACAGCTGCTATGCTCAAAACACAGCTGGGTAGTATGACGTCTGAGAAGAAGATAGCCAGCACCAACCCTTCTAAACCTAATCAACTCGTTTCAGAAGATTTCACAAATTTACAGATGTTTAAAGTAATTCTAGAAGATAACAAACATTTCAAATTTCAAGGGATTTCACGTGATTTTACAATATTTTTGAGATTTGTAGTATTTCGCAAGAAATAAAAAGATCTAATTTAATAAATTTCAGTGGATTCTGGGAGATATTACAGATTTCGAGGAATTTAACCAGACTCCAAAATTTGTAAGGGCTTTCAAAGAATTATTGTAGGATTCCAAAAAATCGCAAAGGATTTGAAAAAAGTCATTGAGGATATCAATTATATTTTATCATACCCAAATCGGGTAGTGTCACGCCTACCCCGAAAGGGAAATGGCCTAATGGTATACATACGCCTTAAGGTTCTTTAAAAAGATTCGAGAGCATTTCACACGATTTTATGCGAGATGTGTATTGTATACCATAATTAAAAAATAAGTAACTCCTCGATTAAATGAGTAGAGAATTGAAATCACACTATTTTGCTATTATTTTTAAAAATGTTCTTACTATTGGCACCAGTTACGATTATTTAAATAAGTGCGAGGCTTAGTAATATAAATTATGCATATGAAAATGTAGATGTGAAACATTTCACCAAAATCTGCTAAGGAGGAAGCGGTGAAGGTCTTTCAGCTATTTCAGTTTATAAATGAAGATGATGGTTGTAAAAGTGAAAATGATCAAGAACTAATGGAAATTGATTTCGTATAAAAAGCTGGATTTTTTACGATGAGAACTAATATCAATTGTTACAAAATATCCACCAACTCAATATGAAGACGAAGAATGCTGGACATGGTTTAATAGTTTCGTGAAATTTGAGTTACCAGCTCCAGAGGATTGGTCGAACTATCTCGCAATTTCAAGAGGACGCGTTGGTAAAAATAACATTTTATTTTGTACGCAAGTACTACTGTTTCAGCAAATTATTACCAGGCTATCAAAAGGCTTAAATTCTTAGGAAAAGAAACCTATATGTACACTGATAATGGCGGGGAAGTAAAACCTAAAGAGAATGGACGAGTAATTCGTTCAATAAAGTACGCGACTTCTAAAGCAACAAAACCTATTATGAAAGTTATCAGTTTGCATGAACCAATTCCACTAAAATAATCTGGGCTCGACGAAGACAGTAGGAGCAATGCCGATATTTCCGACTCCGAAGACTCCTTCGAGAACATCGTGAAAGAGAATGCGTCAAAGTATAGCAAAGTTACAGATACTAATGTAAAATCTAATCGACAAGCGAAACCTGACATCAAACAAGTAAAAAAAAACAGACATTTGCCGATAATCTAACCATAGATGTGAGTTAATAATCACAACTGTCTGCTTTTCATTCTACTCCACAAGAGTAACCCACACCCGAGCTCCCTCAAGTCAGCAGAGAGAAGTCGTAAGTTAAATTCACCACACTGGAAAGGCCTGTAATGGTTTCTAGACGGCTCCATACTCGTGTTACATAAAAATGTAATACCTTTTTTCTTATTGCAGAATCAATTTGGCTCGTTGACTTCTTACCTGATGGCTATCTTATACCTGATATACCTTGCCGCGGACCTTCTTATTCTTCAGCTGCGATTCACCTGCCAGATTTCCTTCTCTTTTCAGGTCTAGTTACAGGTCTCCTCCTGCCATGTCCAGGGATCATCCTACACGGCTTTCTTCCCCTGATGGATTAATGTGTTGGAATTGAATACCCTAAACTTATTCGGCTTATACCCAATAGGAATCAGCACCGGATATTCGAAATACGCATATGCAATTTTGCTCCTAGCAATAACAATTGCAGCAAATCATACATTTAAACTTACGCTAATCGGGAATCAAATTGTATTATCAGCATGCCATGTTGATGTCTTCGTAGCAATTGTAGCATTTCTATATTGATCACAGAAGGAATCGACAAAGCTCCAGTAGGCCCGCCGCCCAATCAAACGGTGTTTTCGAGTAGAGCGTGTGGATTATATGTAAACCGCAATCACTCACACAATCGATTCAATATGTGACCTTCCGCGAAGAAAGGGACCTAGTGCGTCAAAGCTGAATTTTACAGGACGGGCGATCGTAGTAGAGCCCGCAAGCCAGCATTCGAGTAGTGGGGATGCGTCTACGAAAAGCACTTTCTCCACTTACCACTACAGTTTCAGGTACGAGCCAGTGGAGCTCACGGACACTTTGCGTACAGCTGTTTAGTTTAGTTTAGTTTAGAGTTCATGAAAGCCATGGGACAAGTCCCCTACAGGCAAAAAGGTATTTACATGAATAGGTACATACATTTTCTTTAATATAATATATAAATATATATTCATATATCTATGCTATAACTTAATCCAAGACTAAGAATTGGGAATGATTTGGTAGTCCTAAGCAAAATACAATTCCATGACTTAAATTAAATTAGATTAAATTAAATCAAATTAAATTAAATATCAGTTTAACATACATGTAGACGCAGCATTCGGAACGCATTGATCTTAGAGTAGTAGAGATTGTTCGGTAAAGAGGTGTCGAAAAAGATTAGTTTTAGAAATCATCCAATTCTCCGCATTACGAATATTTTCAGGAAGAGAATTCCAGAATAAATCTGAAGATATAGAAAAGGAGTTATTGTACATGGAAGTTCTGGAAGGATTAATGTAAAGTAAATTTCCATCTCGCCTTGTAGTACGAAGCCTAACATCATCTACATATATAAACATCTCTCTAAGATAGGAAGGATTACCTGTTGTTAGAATACTATATAGATTAGTGGCCATAAAGTATTGGCGCCTAGTTTTGACTCGTAGCCAGCCAAGTGAGTTCAGATACGACGATATAGAGGAATTTTTAGGTAGATCAAAAATAAAGCTGTGTGGCAAGTGGTGGGGCTGGCTTTCGAAGGCCTCTTGTTTGGACTCCACGTACGCTTATCATGCCTATGTTTGTAGCTTTATAACAAGAAAAGGAATTAACTTGAAAATTTTCTGATTATTGGAAATTAAAGAGTAACAAGGAAACTATCGATTGGCGTAAAAAATTAAAATAGATTTTTTCCGCATTAGGTCCCTTTCTTCGCGGAGATCACATATAAAAAAATCCCAATAGTTTATGAAAATGTTAATAGTAAATGAACATGTTGGCATCTAGAATGATGCAGAATTTTGCGATCAGTATATTACTTGATCGATATACCATGAGCTCATGACTTGTTCTTACATCAGCGTTATTCCTAACATCGCCATTCCATCGAGCAAGCTAGCCAGCACCTAATTTATTATTTTGTTACAAATTCTGAAACCGAATAATCCTTCCAATTGAAGTAAAATTGATGAATAAAGTTCCAGAGAAAGAAAGTGGCAATTGACTTTTGGTAGTTTTATAGAAACTACCTCGCGCCCTTCAGGAAAATAAATTTGGGACGGTTCATCCAAAACAATGGCATTTAATTTTCAAATAATTCTCAAGTCTAAAAAGAGGGTTATAAAATATATATCTCAAATTTTGGCCTTTATGACTCATCACATCAATATTTTCGTAGGAATTGCAGCATCCATCACTAAGTTTGTCACCTGCATTAATAATACTGAATATTACATTGATGAACAACCTAAATTCATGAAGATGTTGTGATATCGATCTAAACAGAGATCTAATCACTAATTTGAAATCTATTTCTAGCCATAACTGATTCAGAACGTAGTCTTGAAATGATGTAATTCAAATTTAGATCTCGAGACAAAACTTACCTATTGAAAAAAACGAAGCTCTGCCTCTACGATGCTCAGTTGTTTTTTCAAAGAGAACAAGTGAAGCTTTGTCCCTGCGATCCTCACCTGTTTTCTTTTCTTGAGAAGGAACAGGTGAAGGTCTGCATGAACGCTCCTCAATTGTTTCTTCAGAATAAACAAGTGAAGGCTCTGACTTTCCGATGCTCAGTTGTTTCTAGAGAGAAAAAAGTTATTGAAAGCTGGCATTATGGGGATAAGAGAACTTGAAAAGTGAATAAAGGACGATGAAGAATTAGATAGGCGCTAGCTTGACGTTTCGGTAAAGAACTAGGGGAAGAACTGAAGAACTACGAAGAATTAACTAAATGCAAAGTACATTTTACCCACTTCTTACGCATTAATTCGTCTTCAAAAATTTTATAAAACAAATCTGTTTTGCTTTTATCGATGCGAATGATCGTGTTTGCCATTGCCCATTGTGCTTCTGGTGCATTCGCGTATGTTCGGCGGGGCATTCAGCGGCAGTTGGTTAGCGTAGTGGAGCGTAACCAACTACTCGCGGGCAGGTCCACCCCCCAGACGGGCGTTTCGGCGGCCCTGTTCGAAGGCTGCTATCTCGTGGGACCGGATCAACTGCGGATCTTCTATCAGGCGTTGTCCTTGCTCCTGCCTTCTCTCGTCCTCCAGGATCCGGTCAGATTGGTCTAATTCGCAGGATTTCGGGCAGCTGGTCTTGGTCACTCCCCTTTGGCCGCATCGGAAGCACAATTTAACGGTAGCTGGGTCCGGACAATTGGCTGCGTAAGTGTCCTCTCCTCTGGCACTTCCAGCAGATGGCGTCGACCGGGAATTTGACCGAGGCCGGTCGTGGAGCTCCCGCCCTCAGCCAAGTCCTCCGGTCAACGTATTGCCAATCAGCAGAATACGGGCCGTAGTACGTTATGCCTCTGGCTGTTACTAAGGGCGTCGGTTTCGGTACCGGAAGCTGTGGGGCACATCGTCAGCCTTCTTGGACAATCTCCTATTAGGTTTCAAGACTACGTCTCCCACTCGGAATGTCCTAGCGCGCCTGTTCTTATTATAATATTTCGCCTGAAGTATGTAAGCGCGTTCGAGATGTCAGCAGACTAGATCCCTCAAGTTATCTAACCTTTTTACTCGCTCCAGCCATTCTTCCGGATTTGGTTCTCGAAGCTGTGTGCCTACTTGCAATTGTCGGCGAAGTAAACGCTAGGGCAGCGGTCTTCTCCCGAAGTTCAGCAAGGCGGGTGATACTTTCCTTTCCAAATAGGCGTCCCACTCCTTATGATTATCTTGTAAGAATGAGACGACCATCGTCCTAAGGACCCTATAGACTCGTTCCGTGGGATTCGCTTGAGCATGATATACTGGGTTTGTCGTGTATAATTACGACGCTTTTGCACATCTGTTTCATCAGCTTGTTCGAAAATTCGGTGCCATTATCGGAAAAATCTCACTGTGTCATGATACATGCCCGGCCAATAATACCGTAACGCGATTCGGTTGTGAGTCTTGTCGATACCCAAGTGTCCTGCCTGAGGCTCCGAATGCGCCTCCTCCATGACATTCACCATCTGCTCCTCAGGGACTACCAATTTCCAAGCGTCTAAGTCGGGAATTAGGGGATCGGTAAGGGGGTCGGGGCGATGTCTATAAAGTGTACCGTCCTCCACTTTCCATTCCGGAAAGATTCACGGTCGTTCCTGGACGGCTTCAACCCGTCTCAAGTACCATGAGTGCATTGTTTCCGAAACGGTTGCCACTAGGACCTCGTCGTCATCCTCCGTCAGTCTAGATAGCGCGTCCGGGACGTGGTGTAAGGCTCCTTTCCTATGGATAATTTCAATATCATAACCTTGGAGTTCCAATCCCCAACGTGCGAGCCTTCCCGTCGGGTTCCGCAGACTAATTAGCCAACTTAGGCTACTATGGTGAGTTATGACCTTAAAATGGAATCCTTCGAGATACTCCCTAAACTTACTGATTCCCCAAACCACGGCGAGGCATTCCCGCTCAGTAACGGTATAATTTCTTTCCGCTGCTGTTAATGTCCTACTGGCAAACGCAATTACCCGTTCCTCGTCTCCCTGTCTTTGGGTAAGGACTACGCCAAGTCCGAAAGCGCTCGCATCCGTCTGAAAGTTAAAGGGATTCCTCATCACGTCTTTAAACATTGGGTACGCCAATATTGGTGCCTTCGTTAAAGCAAGTTTCAAAATTTCGAAAGCCACATTCTGTTCATCGCCCCAATGTCACTTCACGCTTGTCATAAATAACCGTGTCAGCGGTTCTGCTATCATCGCGAATTCCGGTATAAACCGTCGATACCAGGAGGCCATCCCCAAGAACTTTCGCAATTGCTTGACTGTTTTGGGAGCCGGGTAGGAAATTATTGAGTCGACTTTATCGGGATCCACTTTGAGGCCGTCTCCATTGACAACAAATCCGAGATATTTGACTTCGCTTTTTCAGGTCGACTGCCTTTGCTTCTCTATTGTCGATGGTGCAAACTCGATGCAATTTTGCTTTAAATTAGCATCTCAACGAAAAGAGTCTATGTTCATAGCAAGGGTCAGATTCTGCGAACCAATCAGGGTATACTAAACTGATGTCGCGAATGGCTGTCTTTTCGAATGTCTCTTTGACTTTAGCCTGATGACAAACTTGCTTAATGATCCTCTCAAACGAAAGCAAATTCCCTGTTACGATCTCGAAAAATTTCGCAGAAGGTTTCGTCAAAAGGGTTACTTTATACGAAGATTTACTTTCGTATTTGCGACATTCGTTGAAAGTATCATCAACATCTCCTGCGTCTTCTGGAGGCTTCAAGAGTGCTTGGAAACACTGATTGCAATCCCGTTTCTTGGTTGTTGCATGCGGTGCATAGCCAGCGAAATAGGAAATTGAGCTACCTTCATAGGTACCGCTCACGCTTGAAAAGGTAGAATTGAATCAACCTTTTCAAATTCGTATAACTGGCTCACAATCTCGTCATCATTGACATGGAAATTCTGACACTGTGAGTCATTATTTCCGTTATCCTTGTTTACAATACTGTCATCATTATCATGATCCTCACTATATAAATCATTGTTCTCTTCGATAACGAGGTGTTGCATGCTGGACCGAAGGTCAAGGTTTTCAGTTAGAAGAGGATCTTCACTGAATTTCCCCTCTTCAGCGTATGCAAACGCACTGGCTGCTGATATTACATTTTTATCAAGCTGTTTTTGAGCTTGTTCATGAAGCTCTTCTTTGGTGATCTCTTCATAGCCCACTCTGACGTCATTATTTTCAGTGTAATAGGCTCTCCGAGAAGATGGGATGTTGTGTTTCACTGAAAGCATATGACGAATTATCAATCGAAGCATATAACACGTGGGATTGGGATTGAAGTCTCCTCTTCCTCGGATCGTGCAAAGAGCATATCTATGGAATCTGTCGTGCACAGCCTTGTACACAAATTGAAAACTTGGCAGTTTCGAAGACACATCATCGTACAGTTCCAAAAGACCACGAATTGTCATTTCTAAAGCATTAAAGCAAGGCATGGTTTTCATACGACCATTTTTATCCAGGACTTTTAAAGTTGAAGCCCACAATAGAAAATCTTCTAAACCGCTCTAAGTTCTACATTTTCAGTACGCAAGGCAATCTTTAACGGATTTTTATCTCGAGTTTTATTGCTGTCGGCGGCATCAGTTAAACGATTAATTACTAAAATGCATTCTGCTGGTTCTAAAAGCGTCTCGGACACGACCAGTCCTTTTTCATGTGCTTCAATCATTGCCTTGGCCAATTTACCATCAACGAGATGACGTGATCTCTCGAATTCATTTTTAAAAATGAATTTGGATGAAAATGAACTCCTGTGGTATGGTTCAAATTATTGGACAACTTGCCTTTTTGATCTGCATCCCAGGTAGCTTTCATATCGCAAAGATACAAGACTTTTCCATTCATGAATATCATTCCATGTTTCAGGAGAGCGTTCAGAAAATTTTTTACTTCGTGGCAAAAGTCATGAAGGGAAATGATCTTTTTACCATTGTGCTCAAGGCTATGCTTTGAGCACTTTCAGGAGATCGTAGCACTTAATATCAGGAGTGCCTTGGTCGCAAATCGTCACCCTGATCTCGAGGCCAATTTTTTCACCCCTGTCGAGCAGCACATTAAGCCACAATGTTTTTTCCAATGACAGAATTTCATACAAAGATAAATCCAACTACTTGTCGCCACCTGTAGGAAGTGTGTATACCATTGAGTGTGAACACAAAAACATGATCAGCACGATTTTACGTTCTTCCCAATGGGACAAGATCTTCAAAGCCTTCTATTAAATCGTGTGTCATACTATACTCCTTGAATTCTTTGCACGATATTTCATCTCACTTTACATTGCACAACTTAGCTTTCGGTGGCAAAGTTTTCAGATCCTTTTCGATATTTTGGAATGAAAATTCTATGAAGCCCGGAGAAACGTGGTTCTTGGCGACCAATTTTTCAACGGTTCTGGTACCAGGCAATTGTAATCATGTTTGTGGCATTCTATCTTAGCAGGATGTCGAATAATAATGCCATTGCATCGCTAAAAGCTTCTTAGCATCAGTGTAAGGTTGTGCACAATTATCGGGTCTCATTTGCAACCTAATCATGGTTTTATGCGCTTCATTTGTGACATTATTTGAAGCTAAAAATGTTTCCAGATCAATGTTATTGTCATTCTTTAGAATTTCTTCTTGCTTAATAGTTGCTCCTTCGTTATCTGATAATTGTTGAACAATCTTACTGAACGTCACGCGAACTATTGCATTTTCTGCTTCTAACTGCATTTCTCCACTCATCCCTAAATCAAAATCCTGTCCAGAAGAATTATCAGCTTCAGCCATCAATGTCTGAGTGCTTGAAGGAGAAGGAATATACAATTCGTAATTTTGTTCTTCGTTCCTAAAAGCAAGCCTGTCTGATTCATGATTTAGAGATAAAGATTCATGCAATTGAGCGTTTTCAACAGTATTTTCAATCGCCCTATTTTCCTAATGATAAACTCTTACCACACTCTCTTTATCAAAAGGACGATCAACAGCATTGCCAAGTTGCCTATAATCAATATGCACCGCTTGACGAACAAGTTTCTGGTGCGCTGGGGTTATGAAATCCTCGGAACGAAAATGGCTGCTGCAAATCTTCGTCCTCCATTGAACCGCAGATGGATGAATTCCTTAAAAATGGAATTTTAAATATAATTTCAATTATAAAACACAAATTCATTAATTGTACCCCTTTTCCCAGCCTCACAGAACGCAAGCTGGGAGCACCGATACATAATGGCCGCGACAATGCAGGAACAGAAAACTAATTTTTAAGTTGCACTTACCGGGTTGTCCGGCGCCAGACGCCTCCTCGGCGTCACTCCAAAATTATTCACGAAATTTTTTAAGTTAATTAGACTAAATTAAGATAGCTCAGGGAGAGGGGTTCATGGGGGCGAGTAAAGTACTTCGAAATTTTAAGTCTAGTAAAATAGTAAATATGAAAAATTTAATAATCTTTAAATTTGAATTGATACATAAAGAGAGAGAGAGAGTCAATATTCAAAAGGTCTGGACCAAACCATGATTGCATTTCAATAAACTTCGATTTAAATCACAGAAATTGGAGCCATATTACGACACACTAATATTGACTTATTATTAATTAAAAGGTTTCACACAAAACTTGCTATACTAACCCAAACTCAAACACCCTCATACTCCAATTAACCTAAGAACAAAAAGGAAAGACAAAACACACGACGCCTATCTTACACCTTGGGATCACCGAGTTCTCCTTATTTTACTATAATGCCAGTCCGGCAAGGTAAATTGGACTCGTCCAAACGGCAAGCAACAATTCCTAAAAAAATCCTTCTGAAGAAAACTCAGCAGGTCAGTGGCCGACACGAAACTGATCTCCTGCGTCCTCTCCATTTGCCGGTTCCTTCCCGCTCGTGCCCAATTCTCCGTCCAGTCGGTGCTGCCCTCACTAACTTGATTGCCGGGACTCAGGTCGATGGAATTCGGACCGTTCCGGTATGTGGAATGCCAGCCGGCACAAGATGGATGCTCCCTTGTGTTTTGACAGGCTTGGCAAAGTGAGGTGGTGTGGGTGGTATTCTGCGTGTCGTAGGCGATTGGAGTCGGTGGCAGTGTTTTTCCTTGCCGGACTTTCCTAAGTAAAATGAAGTCGGCGATTCCATTATCGCGGTAGGACGACATTTTCCTCATTACTTTATAACTCCAGGTATCTAATCTAACCTACTAAGTAATAATCCTTTACATGTGTTTTATTTCAAATTTACTAATCTAATCACTATCTGGCATTATTATTTTCATGAATTAACAAGATAAATCCACTCTCATTCCAACAAACAAAATAACCATTTCGGTTTCATAAATCATAACTTAATTTGTTTAATAAGTTTTAGTTCTCAACACACAATTTTACAAAAAATAAAAATACCGAATTAATGTAAATACCGAAATTAAAATACATATGTCGGCAATTTAAATTTTTTTTTGTAATTAATGAATTAATTATTTAATTTCAATATGTAATAATTAGTTTACTTAATTATGTTAATGAAAACTATTTTAGTTAATTATATGTAATTCGTCAAATAATAAATTCGGCAATTTCAGAATTTTGGGAAATGTAATAATTCGTTATTTTTCTAATTTAGTGTAGACACGTTAATAATTGTTATTTATTTACTGACCTGCATTTTGAAAACATATAATAAATGTTTCACTACTTAACGGTGGTAAACAGAATAAAATAATCCCGGTATCTCCTCGTCTATTTCGACAGTCTATGTAAGCATACCGATCGACAGTATTTTCAGACATTATTTTTATTCTATTTTCACTTAAAACCAGTTTTTAAATGTGGTATCAGTAGTTCACTACCAGCAAACTATTAATTAAGCTCAATTTCAAGGCAAAAATAATTTCCAATCACCAATAAATACCAAACGCTTTAATCGCACCGGCATGTGTGTGTTCCTTTGTTGCGAAATTAGGAAAACAAGTGAGTGCAGGTCTAACATGTGCGCGTTGTCGTATTGTGATTTAAAAAACAAATTAATTTTCCAACAACAAAAAATTGAAAAGAGCATTTAATAATTGTTTTTGTCCAAATTTAGTAATTTTCTAAATTTTCTTCGTAAAAAGTAACTCTAAGTAAAAAATTCCCAGCTATTCAACTTTTCAATGTTAAAAACTTTTAATTTAAAGTATTTTCTAACCAAACTGAAATTCTTCAATATAGAATCACAAATTGACATGTCTATTTGTGCAATTTGAAATAGAATATTCAAGGAAACATCATAAGTAAAAATGAAATTAAAGTGAAGGGAATCAAAAGTCAAAACTAAATTTTTACTGATGCAACATATTAGTTTTGAATACAAAACTTTATGATGAAATCGCTAAATAATTTAATTACAATCGTAATAACAAATTATAGAATTTGTTATAATTAATAATGTAAGTAAGTAAATTTGCGCAAGAAAGATCGATTACCAGAAACAAAGAAGAAAGTTTAGAAAGTAGAAATAAAATTCATTCAATACGTACCTGCTTCAAAAAATATTTTTTCTTGAACATCTTCACTGACGTCATGATTTTTTTTTCAAATAATCTTTGAAAACCTTTATAAGGATTTGTGCGACAACTAACGATAAATCCTAATTTACTAAACTAATTATTTATGTAGGGACTAATAAAAAGTAAAGAGATAGTGTATACACAAATTAACGGGTTCCGAAAATATAATTTCATGAATTATAAAATCTCTGAACTTTAAAATGACAGGATTTTAAATTTATCACAAAACTAAAATCTCAATAATACCCGAAATTAAAATTTACGGAACTATATAATTCTCCAATTATTATATTCTACAAATTTTTTTAATTCATGAAATTTAATGTTGAAAAAAATAAATAATAATTATTTAATATTCCTTTAATAACCGATTGTTTATTTTCTCCAAATCATAAATTTCGAAAATTTGAAAATTGTATGGTAATTTAATATTTCGTTAATTGTATAATTAAAAATTTTATAATTCAAAAATTATATAATTCATTAAATTATAATTTCGGATATTTTTAACGTTAATTTGCGTACTCGCCATCTAATTTTGAATTATTTTTTATTATTCATCATACTTTTTATATTAATTCTTATTCTAATAATTAATGAGAAAAATGAGAAGATGTGCAATTTATTCTCCAATCGTAAAATTGTCCTATCATTTATAGATTTGTAATGCATCTTTTAAAGATATATCATGGGAGAAGTTTTGGAAAAAGATTGAAGAATTATATGTTTATATGGCAGACAATGCGGCAAAGTTAAACAACCATTGAAGACATAGGTCACGTGACGAGTTTCGAGTTAGGATCGCAGCAAGCCACGGCGAGCCCCAGTGCCCGGTCTCTAGGATTCTAATTGAATTGAAAATTAATATTTTTTATAAGATTTTAATGAGTATTGAAAGAAACTACTATTGCAATAAATTTTCATTAGAAAAATGATTATATTCCGTTGTCTGGATACTTGACCAGAATAACAACAAAAATATGATTCTATTTTGATCCTTCAAAACCAGCACCTATTTTGAGCTGAAAAAATAATTTGTCAACTTTTTGACATTTCTCTCACTGAACAATTTTTTAGAATGCAATGTTATTCCTTAATTTGTTCTAGAATTTTCAAAACAAAAGTGAAAAAATTTCCAAAAATAAAACTGAAAATATTGATTAAAGTTATATATAAAGGACGTGGCTACGTGTAACGAAATTTCGGTACAAGTAGCCAAATTTTTTTGGTACAAATGAGGGCAGCTGGAAAATGGGCTGGTTGTTCCAAAATTTCAGTAGGTATAACTGGATTTTTTCGGTACGCGTAGACACTTTTATATATAAATATAATAAATATGTGTGTATGTAATCATAGATTTTTGCTAACGTCACTCCCCACTGTTATATTTTAATTCACGGTACTGAACACCTTAGTTTGCACAGCTAATCAAATAGCGCTAGATGATGAAATGACGAATACGTCGGTTTCGGCTACGACATTTCCGACTGTATTATAAAATCTATTGCGACGCACAAGAATATCCTTACTAAGAACCATATTCCTCGTTAATACATTAAACAGTTTTGCCACTACTTGGACAAAATGAGGGCTGTATATACTCTAGTCTTCATCATGACGTTCCTCCCTGATTATATTGGTGAATATAATAGTATAATATATATAATTAAATAATAATTCAAAGTAATCAAAAAACAAGATTTTATTAAAATATACCAGAAAGAAACAAAATAATTATTTATGAAAATGGAGCTTCAATAATGATAATAATATAATAATAACTTGAGTGAAAATAAAAGCTTGGGGCGCAAATTTTCATCATTAAATTTTTATGAGGAATAAATTTTAATATTTTTGCTTTTGGCCAATACGCTCAGTAATGGGACTTCGGCAATCTGTACTGGTCCAGTACTCGGGCATCCTTGAACTTCCACCTGGGATATTGTTTCCATAATTATTTATCACTTCAGTCTGCCATTGATGATAAGCTTGGCACCTGTGAATAGATAACTACTAAATTACAAAAAGAAATCTTCAAATTGGTCAAGGGAAAATAATATGGTCGGGAAAAAGTTGGGAAAATCCTGGGAGTTTCAAATTGTCTGATCACTTGTCTCTGCACAGGAAATAGGCTATTATTAAATCTAGTTCTTTGTATTCACACTGGACATTGATTTATTAATTTTTTCAAAATTGTTCTGAAGGCTTAATACTCAACAAGTTCTAACAACGATTTGACCACTGCCCTCATTGAAATAGACAAAAGGGTTTATTTATGAATGGCGACTTCATGAAATGCAAAGATACTTTAATCAAATTTAATTGTCTCCTTTTTGTTGCAGAGTTGAGTTCGCAGTCCGAAAGTTTACATAATAGCGACCGAGTTCCTAATGTTCTTCGCAGTGGACCTTCTAATTCTTCAGAAAGAAATAACTCACCGGAAAATCCTCTTTCTTTTGCCGAACTCCCTCTTCGCGCGAGGTTCAGGTCTCCTCCTAAATATCGTCCTACTGGAAGGCGTCCTGCGACAAAGCGTCCTCGACTTGACAGCTCTACGGTTCCTCCTATAAACCTTCCTTCTTCTGATGGACGTGGATGTGGTCTTGAACAACTTGAATTTATTCGGCTAATTCCCAGAACGAATTTACACCGTATATTCGAACTTCGAAGATACACTTTTCCTGCCGATAAACAAATTGTAATACCTACAGGAAGGCATGTATATGGGCCTATGCCAACCCAAGAGCAAATTGTATTATCAACTTTTGATGGAGACGTGTTTGCAATATTAGAGTCTCATAAGTTTCTTGTTGGCATATATACATATATGTATGTTCCTAGACCAACGAGAGGAAAAATAAACATGAAAAGCGGTAAGGTTACCGCATTGACCGCAGAAGAAATCGAGGAAACGCCAGTAGGTGTCCGCCGCCCAATAAAATATCATTTCCGAGTAGAGAATATAAACGTTGTGTAAACCACAATCCTCTACGCTATTAATTAAAAATATATATGAAACTAATTATTTTTTTTTTCATTTTCTTTTCAATTTTTCATTTTTTATGATCCTATGTTGGACTGGAATCTTACATGTAACTGGTAATTACATTAAAAAGTAAATCTCTTACGTTATTCAAGACCTCAATCATTTACCAATGTTCCCGTCACTTCTTTTCAGAACATATTTCTAGGCTTATTATATTTCAGTGAACCTATTCTTTTATCCGCTGTGCTGACTAAGCACAATATTTTACCCCGAATTCTCACCAGTGTGCTTGTAGAGAGTACTGGGAAGGAATGTGCCTTCTGCGGTTCAAGGTTGACATTTGCTCTTTTTTTTCACACGGATGCCAATATGTGGTGCTGAAATAGGCTTCATACGGGCGGGTGCAATTTTAATGTGCTTACCCCCTTAGCCCCTTTTTATAGAAAATGAGAAATGGATGTTAGGCGGTGTAGTTTGCAACGGGTTCTAATATACCGCAAGGACAAGATCATAGTAGTCATAGGGTTGTTGCGTGTATAAGAAATACCGCCAAATGCAACCCGCAATGTACCCGAGTTTGGAAAAAGATATTTGCGCAAGAGCCATTTTTGAATTTTCGCGTTTCATTGGTCGGCCGCCATGATGAATTCAAATCGGTGCAGTGATACGGTGGACCAAGTTGTAAACGAAATTTGAATTCCCGTATTTGATGTTGTTTATTGTTGAAAAAATTAAAAAAACCAATAAGAGGATAGTTAAATTTGTTAAATGCTGCGGAGGTATGAAGTAAGAATTTAATTAACTCATGTAGAGCCGATTTCGTACATTTTCGCAATGAAAAGTATCTTTTTTTATTTGCGAGGTTATGGTCGATGACAGTTTTTACAAGACATAACAAACAAAGTTTCACGTGCTCGTATTGATAGTCTCGAGCTCTTATTTGATACGAAAAATAAACTAAAAAGTGCATAATTCAAGCTGAAAGTTTATTTATGCATGATATTGATGAACATGTGAACTGCACAATTTCGGAATTGCTAGGTAAGTATATTTTTGTTTTTTATAAGAATCTGCTAGTTGGTATTTGCTCAGTGAATAACATGTCATTTTTGTTTCAGAGTCATATTCGCAAAAAAGTCAGCCGATATCGACCATGCTCGTGTAGGGTGTCTAGCGAGCATCCTATTTTAAAAATGCTTCAATTTTTAAACGATATTTGGAATTGTTCAATTTTTAACGCGTCGGGTATTAATTCATTCATTTTGAAAGTTCCCAATAATAGAAAATTAAAATGACTGAATTTATAAAATCGTGATGCACAATTTCAAAATAATAATTTTCAACAATTGAGTTTCAAGGTCCTATTTTGAAAATGCTTCAATTTTCAAACGAAGTTTGAAATTGTTTAAATTTTAACCAAGGTTTTCATTAATTTTGAAGGCAGTTTCCAATTAGAACTTTTTTCACCTTTTTCTGGTAGAGAATTAATTTTCTTGGTTGAAAACTCAAAGATTTTGGTGAAAAATGTACATAAACATAACGAGTAAAATGTAGTTATAGTATTTGTATCTCACTGGGTAAATCAGAGCTTCTTTGAGAATTGCAGGTGAACTCGTAGAATTTATATTGTTAGATAAATATAATAAATAAGTGTAACAACTTTTGAAATTGCACGTAGAACAGAACAAATTAATGTAGGATGTAACAATATAATGCTGGTACCCTACTGGGTAAAATACAGCTTCCTTGAAAATTGAATGTGAGCTCGTAGAATTTATATTGTTCAATAAATATCATAAATAAGTAGTAAGAAATTTTTAAAATAGAAAGTAGAATTGATAAAAGCTGAATGTAAAAATATAGTCACACAAAACTACCAGGTATCAGGTTGATACGGCAAATGGATCAAAGGGATGCAACCTTTTTGATACCTACATTGATGACCAACTTGATTCAAATTTCGAGATCAATTATCTGTCATAAAATCTCAACTACTCGAAACATTATAAAATTATTTGCACCTCTTACTTGAATGGCGATCAATTGTGGATAATCGTTTTAGATTAAATTATTAATCAAATTTTGAAAAAAATTGACCAAAGATCTGATGTTCCAACTCTGAATTATTATTCTTTTCCAAAAATCAATCGTGTCCGATTATCTCCACGATCATCTGCTTCAGATGTTCCAGATTGACGAGGAGTACATCTCCATACATCTTGTTCTTGATGTGGCCTCAGAAGAAGTAGTCCAGAGGAGTCAGGTCCGGTGAACGCGGAGACCATTCTAGGAATGGGCTAAATTTCCCGATCCACCGACAGTCAAACATTTCATTGAGCAGGTTTCTGACCTTGAAATAGGGTAATTTCGGCAATTCCGAATTTATCATGCATGTCTGAAATTACCCCGTTTGATGGTACTTCTACATTTATTTTTATAATGTTCAGGTTACATCAAGGAGGCCCGAGCGTAGCGATTTATGACAACTAACTATGACAATAAGTAACATTTAATTTGCTTTTTGCATTTTCTTGATAAAAATATTACCCAAAAAAGTTGAGAATGTTACCTTCAGGCATTTTTTCATAATTTTAAAATTCTGCCTGAATAAATATTACTTCCCTGGAAAAAAATTAGGATGTACTTTTGACTATAAGTGCTATGCTCGACTCTCGTTAATATAATGCTGAATTATATTACAAAAAATATTTTTGTACATAATGCAGAAACGTACATCGGCTCCTCCATCTAAAGCATCTACTAATGCTGGGCCGACCTATTCTGCAAGCAGTGCCACATACTTCTCCACAGTCAAAGTGTCCTCAATAAAAAAAGGCCTAATAATTTTATTGTCGAGCATGCCACACCATACGTTGACCGTAACTGGGTACTGCGTGTGCGTGGGTACCAAAAATTCAGGATTGGTCCTGGACCACATCCGAATTTGTTGGACGTTACACGTATCATCCAGTTTGAAGGTACACTCGTCGGTGAACAGTATCCTCTTGGCCAGATTTTGGTTGTCCTCGATCTGTTCCAACAGATACATGGACATTTCCATTCGCCTCTGCTTGTCTTCGGCCGACAGAATCTGTCCATTTTCCGGCTTATACGGAAAATATCCGTTTTCTTTCAGAACTGCCAGAACGCACGTTTTGCTCACACTTAGTTCTCGCGCAATCTGCCTTGAGGGGATGCTTCCATTATGCAGCTCTACTGCAGCACAAATCTGGATTTTTTTTTCTTCAGTCAGGACTTGCTTTCTTCTTTCATTCTGAAAGAAAATGATCAGAATATAGGACACGGAGGCTCCGAAATTACACAGTTTACCACTACAGCAATTATTATAAATTAAAAAATTAAACCACACCAGGGTTAAACTTTTTCGGGCTCCTCAAAACATGTTTCTTTTCTACAAGGTGAAGAAATTTCAGGTACAACATTTTAAAAATTTTGCAAAATGTGTGCATATGAGTCAATCTAAAAAAAAAAACATTTTTCCTAATAATTTTCCAATAGTAAATTTTTATTGAATTCTCAAAAACTTTAATTTTCCAATCGATTCCAATAGTTGTAGCATTTTTAACTCCGCCCTATTTTCGGGTTCTACCAAATTCAAAAACAAAGCCTACTCAGTTTAGTTCGAAATGTATCTATCAATAAAATAATTACATCGAGTAGACTTTTTTTATTTTAATTGAATTAGTCTTGTAATGGGCGCAGAATCTGTTTCCTCCTTCCCCCCTGAATAGCATGACGTGGTTTTCCAGCGACCTTTTACGAAAACTTACTTCCGGTGCAGCTCTGTGGAGGCAGGCATTCAAACATCCATTTTTTTGGTAATCTGACAGGGCTTTTTGGACTGTCCGTAATGCTGGTACTGGCCGATTTGGAAATAATCCAGCAAAGTTATCTCTGGCAGCTCGGGCGCTGAAACCTCCTAGTTGTTGTTCTAGTAAAAACTTCTTCTCTTCCAATGTATAGACTGCTATAGGCATTTTTCCAACGCTTAATTATTATATCGAATAGAACGTGACTTAGTAGTAACTAACACCATGAGAACTTTAAACAATTGAAAAAAGGAGACATTTTTAAATGCAGGACGTTAAGCGCCCAAATTTGATCAGTTGCCACCGTGGATAGGTAGGTGGAAGCACTTGGCAGCATTAGGCGCGAAATTCGAAATCCTAGTTATCTAAACCGGAGTCTTAACAGAAATCAGTACAAATCAGTACAAATAAAAAATCAAAGACAATTAAATGGGGCATCCAAAGCTTTGTTACTGCGATGCGATTTAATGCTACGCTGCAAAATTAATCTGGTTAAAAGAGACCAATTGGAAACCAAAAGTACAGCCACTTATTCTATTAGTTGTTATTACTTTTTTTCACTTTTAAGCTACATCACGTAACCAATGAACCAATACAAATAATGTAAGTAAAGGCATAGAAGGACGCTGCTAACTTCGTTATGCATTTAATATATTTAGTCGTTGAAAGTTTGTCCAAAAAGTATTTTTTTATTTTCACTCTGCATTTTTATGTTAGCATAAAACTGGAAAATAATTCTTCAAACTACACTGAAATTAGGAATCATGGAGTCCGAGTTTATGGCCTTCCTAAAACTGATAGCCTCAGCAGTTTCGTGATGAGAGGAGCCGCGGCGCCGAAAGAGAGGCTTGCTCAGTCAAGCATGACGAGCAGCGTCGGTGTGTCAATATTGATTCCAAATAACAGTTAATGATGATCACCATTTTTGCCTAATTTTTTGTATAAAATGTTCAATAACGCTTCATACTGATTTATCATATTGCAAAACGAGAGACTTGTTTTCAACACTGAAGTCAAGATCAAATAAATCGTTAATTCATTTTTCGCTATATTCAAAAATTATTCATCTGTTCTACATATTGTTTTACAAAAATAACCAGTAATGCAGAAAAAAAAGATATTTCAGGCGCGTCGGAAACCTTTCGTTTTAAAAATCTCATAGTCTAAAATGATACATTTTCTGGCTAGCACCCATAAATTTCGAAGGATTTCACTATAAAAGATAATGCCATAACGAAGTAAAAATTTAGTTTGTTTGCAAAATAATATGATGTGGAACAAAGTTCGAAGAATATTTGTATGTGAATAGCAATTATTTAAATGATACTCAAACAATTTACCTTTGAAGACTTGAAGCCGACTTGTCAAATATTTCATTTTTATATTTTGCAGCGTCTGGAGGAACACCTCTGACGATTTGTACAATTCTTTTGTAGCTCCACAAGAAGAAATTGAAGGGAGTGAAGTCTGACGAGCGTGAAGCCCATTCTACAAAAAATTGAAATTCATAAATTTTCAACCTGATGAATTTTCAAGACAAAATAATTCACTTTCTCCACTCAAAGAACAATTTTCTATACTAAACAGTGGAGTCATTAATCCGAAGATATAAAATTTCAACAGAAAATTAATTTTTAATGGAATAGCTAATTTTTTAGTTCAAAAAATTACTTTTAAACCAAAAAAATAAATTTTCAACAAGTA
Organism: Andricus quercusramuli; assembly: GCA_932178445.1. Lineage (NCBI taxonomy): Eukaryota > Metazoa > Arthropoda > Insecta > Hymenoptera > Cynipidae > Andricus > Andricus quercusramuli. The sequence goes on along the minus strand of CAKNXH010000512.1, from coordinate 15,857 downwards.
ACATCAATTTTTAATCAAACACTTGAATTTTCAAGCAAGAAAATTACTTTTCTAGCGAAAAGGATTAACTTTGATCAAAAGAACCAAAAGAACAAATTTTAACCAAGATTTTAAATCCTCGACCAACAAATGAATTTTTAAGATAATAGTTCAAGTTTCAATTGACGAGTTGAATTTTCAACCTAAACAGATATAATATTTGATATTTCAACAAAAAATTTCAATAATAAATGAATACGATTGAATTTAACCAAAAAAATACGAATTTCCAACAAAATAGTTGAATCAATTAAAAGAGATTAATTTTGAAACCAAGAATTGCATTTCTAACCTAACAAAAATTATTATCTTGAAAAAATACGGATTTTTAACGAGATGCATACATTTTTCATCAAAATCGTTGAGTTTTCAACCAAGAAAATTAATTCTCTACCAGAAAAAGGTGAAAAAAGTTCTAATTGGAAACTGCCTTCACAATTAATGAAAACCTTGGTTACAATTTAAACAATTTTAAACTTCGTTTGAAAATTGAAGCATTTTCAAAATAGGACCTTGAAACTGAATTGTTGAAAATTATTATTTTGAAATTGTGCATCACGATTTTATAAATTCAGTCATTTTAATTTTCTATTATTGGGACCTTTCAAAATGAATGAATTCAAACCCGACGCGTTAAAAGTTGAACAATTCCAAATATAGTTTAAAAATTGAAGCATTTCTAAAATAGGATGCTCGCTAGACACCCTGCACGAGCATGGTCGATATCGGCTGACTTTTTTGCGAATATGACTCTGAAACAAAAACGACATGTAATTCACTGAGCAAATACCAACTAGCAGATTCTTATAAAAAACAAAAATATACTTATGTAGCAATTCCGAAATTGTGCAGTTCACATGTTCATCAATATCATGTATAAATGAACTTTCAGCTCGAAGTATGCACTTTTTAGTTTATGGGGTCCTTATTTTCATCAATATCATGTATAAATAAGTTTTCAGCTCCTATTATGCACTTTTTAGTTTATTTTTCGTATCAAATAAGAGCTCGAGACTATCAATACGAGCACGTGAAACTTTAATTGTTATGTTTTGTAAAAACTGTCATCGACCATAACCTCGCAAATAAAACAAGACACTTTTCATTGTGAAAATGTTCGAAATCGACTCTACATGAGTTAATTAAATTCTTATTTCATACCTCCGCAGCATTTAACAAATTTAACTATCCTCTTATTGGTTTTTTTCATTTGTTTAACAATAAACAACATCAACTACGGGAACTCAAATTTCGTTGACAACTTGGTCCACCGTATCACTGCACCAATTTCAATTCATCATGGCGGCCGACCAATGAAATGCGAGAATTCAAAAATGGCTCTTGCGCAAATATCTTTTTCCAAACTCGGGTACATTACGGGTTGCATTTTGGGGTATTTCTTATACAGGTAACAACCCTATGACTACTATAATCTTGTCCTTACGGTACAAGTGGAAAAAGTAGGAAAAGTAGATGTAGCTGAATATATAAAGTCAACAAATATTATAAGTTTCTGGTAAATTTTTGGCTAAAGGACAGGGTGGTTTGGTCACAAAATAGTTGAATGTTCACTCTGAAATAGTTGGATTTTCTCATTGGGTTCTATTAATTCAGTTCGCCTGTCAGCGAGAGAAGAAGAAAAAGTGGAAGTGTTTTTAAAACAGAAAAAAAGAGTAATCCTTTAAAAAGAGCGAAAGAGGAAAATAGGAGTAAGATAGTGAAGTCTGAAATATAAAAGTAATTTTTTAACTTATTGAATTATCATTCAAGAGAACCTTCTCAGGGTAAAATTTCGCGAAATTATGTAAAACTTATCATCAGGTATCGTAGTAAATGATATTTCAGTTCCTTATCCTCATTTTTCGCAACGGTAGTTCGTTATGGTGTCCTGGTTGCAAAGGGTCGCTCACTCTGGTCTTTCGTTATATTGGTTCGTCTATTTTAGAGATGGAAGGATAATTTTAATTCTGTTTTTTTTATTTAAAGCTTTTCTTTATTAATTGAAGAGTGATCGATATATTTTTCATTACAAATTGACTTTATAAGAGTTTCTATTTATCAGTACACCAATTCCAGACTATATCATATTTATTATTTCTATTCCCATACTTCTTATTCTTATCATGAGTTTGAATTTGGTGTGTCTATGTGGAACCATTTTCAGCTTGTTTGTGCGAATCAGTCGTCGTCAAACCGATCAAATGAACGCTTGTCTCATAATTTCGGATTCAAGATACCTTATTATAAATTGTATAAATTAAATGATCAGAGTTTAACTGATTTAAATAAAGACCACTCTCAATAGAGAGAAATTGTTACTTGTTAATCCATGCGTATTACAACATTTAATTTCACCTACAGTTCAAGTGATCACAATGCGTATTATTGCATTTTTTTTCGAAACTTCAATTTCATTTGCTCCCGGAAAGTCTACTCATCAGCAATCTCATAGCCAGAGAACTGTGCTGTGTGACCGAAATGCTGTTTCAAAAAATCTGATTCAATTTAAAAAGAGAATTTTTGTTAAGTTGTTCAAAGATGATTACACACATGAAGTGAAGTAACAAGAGTAAAAATAAGTAATGTCAATAATTTTACTAGAAACTTGAACAATTTCCAATAATTATGTGTAAATATTTCAGTTATTTTAGATAATTTCCTTGAAACCCGAACTTACAAATTCTGTGTGTTCTGGTGCAGCGGTCCTCTATCCACCCTTCAACACTTCACAAAACTTGTGGAAGAATGAAGTATTGCAAAGCACTACACTTTACACTTAGAATTTCTGATCTGAATTCCAGACGGTTCCTCTCCAGAGTTTTCAGCAGACCCTCCATCGCGGAGAACAGACGTGATTTAGTTCCTTGACTCATCACCCTTTGGAGGGCGGCGTACGGTGCCAGTACGCTTCGCGTAACCGAAGAACCAGGAAATATATTAGGTTTTGTCTCTTATCAGGTTTCTTATGCATTATCGGGCCCGAAAACTACTATAATTCCATCTGCGAGTCCGACAATGTGCGAAAGCTTTTACTAATTCTTTATTCAAAGGAAAAGTACGTTTTTCTTTTGTATGTGGAATAATGTTCGATTTCTTCCTTTTAGTTCCAGTTGAACCTTTTATAATAATTTCCTTCTACTTCGATTGTACGAAATTCAAGCCTAGGATCGTAGACGTAGCCGAGGTCACAAAGGTCACAATCTGGATTGAGATTAGCAGGTCTGATGAACTTGAACGTACCGATAGTTGTAGGGATATGATATGAATTTCCCAGCTATCTTCAAAACTGATCCAAGCGGACGGGATGCCAAGTTAAAGAAGCTGCACTCAACACTGAATAAATTAGTTCTAATTCTTCAATCGTCAGCGGCATTTCATTTCAGAGATAAAACTTTACAGTCAGGAGAAATATCCTAGTGAGCCAAGAAAAAGGGTGCAACTCAAAATAATGCCACAGAATTTAGAAAGTTAGAGTTCTTATATAAATTGTTGGGTTATTTTACCAGTTTTCACAGATTCCGCATAATAATTCTTTGATAAATTAAATTAAATACACATTTGGTTTTATTCACAAACAACAACAAGTCGAAATACGCCTTTTGCGGGGAAAAAGACAATCCCTGTTTTCTGCAGATTCAAAGTGCAATCCGCAAGTGATCTCTCAGTTCGGTTTTCCATTTATTTTAAGATTTCTAGCAGCGCAAGTAAAGAAAGCAGAGGATGAAAACTCCTGCTAATGATCTGCATGAGTAGCCAAATAGGAATCCCCACAGATTTCTATACAAAATCGTATGGGAAAATTGGGACACGAAATTAAATAGGAATCTATATGGAAACCCATATGAGAGCATATGTGGAATCCTACATGAGAATCTATATGAGATTTAAAGTATATCGATTCCTGTATGTGGAAACCCAGAAATTGCTCCTACATGAAATTCCGCATGACATATTGCTTTGCTTCACTTATATGGATTTTTTTACAAAATACTAGCCTTATATTATGAAATCTTAGAGGGTAAAAGAAACTATTTCTCAGATGCAGCTATCACAAGAAGCTAGTGCACAGCCCTCCAGTGCCAGGCTCTCACACAGGTTCTTGTATAGGTTCTCACAAGGGTTCTTATCCTATTTCGTTTACCAATTTAACCATACGATTTTGTATAGGAGTGCATGGGGATTTCCATATGGGTTCCTGTAGAGGGCCCCATATGGTGATCTTAACTAGTGGAGAAACTAATAGTGTTTCTTTCGGGTATATTCGTCTAGTTTATTAAATCTTTGTGAAAAATGGTACTATGAAGGTATTAATCCTTAACGATTCAGCTCCCGCAGACCACCTTTCTGTTATCGTTTATCGATATTTTTGCTGATGCCTTCGTCACTTAAAAGGTACTACACCATGAAAATTCGAAATCTTTCGAAATTTTCATATGAATATGTTCTATATTTGAAAATCGTAGCCGGCGTGCACACGAGTTGTTTACATCTGCTTCCAACCAATTTTTCGCTTTGCCCACTTCGACATGTTATCAGGTTAACACAACTTTTGCGTTAAAGCACATATGTAATAAAACTCTGACGGACATAATTTAATCAAGAGAATTAAAATACAAAATATTACCTTAATTAGAATAGATATATTGACTTGATAAATATCATTTGCAGGTTACGTAGCAACCTTGTGAATGTAAAGTCGTATTCATATGTAAAAAAATTTACCTCTTGAGAGTTTATTTTATACCTGATTCTTCATGTGAATAACTTCTCTCGAGAATCACTTAAATTTTACCTCATTGAACTTAGAATATACTCAGGGTTCTCGGGAGGAGTAACAAAGTACCCAAGATTTCGAAAGTACATATCCCAGAATCTGGGTATTTATTTAATCTTTAGCAAAAAAAACATAGAAAATATTAATCAACTCAAGATATAAGTTCTAAGACGTCATACTTATAAAGTTCTCGTGGGATCTGTCTAAGATCTAGCTACACAGTAAAAAGAAAACCTTACAATTTAATTTGACTTATGGTACTTTCAGGATTGCCCTAAATTCACTAGGTAACTTAATTTATGATATTGAGGTGAATGTAAAATCAGTCTGTCTTTGCGGATAGTGAAGTATGGTCGAAAACGAAAAAAAAAAACGAAAACGCATTTACTTTTTTGAATTCAGTCCGCCGAAGACGTAAATTCATCTTGATCGACGTACTGTCTGTCATGACTACTTCAATCTCCGCATTATATATCTTACTTTGCGAACTAAAGATGGCGCACTTTTTTCAGCAAAGCGTGCGGACTTTAAGTTTTTGGGCTCACTCTGACCTTACCTCCGTTACGTTCTTCTTTTGACCACACTCTGAATTCTGTCGCTATATGGGCGGACTTTAAGATTTTCTCTTTACTGTGTATTTATTCTTTGGAATTCTATCACTTTCCTCTCTTTTTTTTCTAATACAAAGTCTCGTGTTCACGCAGTCAGGCGTCTTTAGATTAACTTCGTGTTTTGGTGTGCCAAACTAGGGTAGAGCAGTACAACTCCTCAACCTGCCTAGCACTCCTAAATATTCGAAGATTTTTCTGGAAATCTAACTTACAACAAATTCTCCCTAGGAATACTAATACGCTTCAAGGCGTCTTCAAACTAGGTAGCCCAATAATGTAGCAAACTCGGGTAGAGCAGTAAAAGTCCTCGGCCTGGTCACTGTTATCATCACGCGAGCTTCGTTCGGATCCCGAGTCGAAGTTTTCGATTTCATTTGAATTTCTATTTTCGAGACCGAATCGAAAATGAAACGAAATCGAAAAGAAAAGGAAACGAAAGTTCTGTCAAGTCTGGCAATGGAGATTTCACTCTCGCCTCACTCTCGAAACTTGCGAGGATTTCCCAATTCGCAATTTTCTTAGGTGAGGCGAGAGTAAGCTTTCATTGTCTTTACTTTCTGTTCACTCTCCATTCACTCTCTTCTCAATTTCTACCCGATCGCTCTCCACTCTCGTTTTTACATTTTTATTGGCAAGGATGATTAGTCAAAAAAAGGTCTTATAAAAAATTTGCTTTATTAATTAGCATTCTTCTGAGTTAAGAAATGTTTGTGTACAAAATACCTCACAACCTCAAAATTGGTTTCAGCCCGTTGTACGAAGTTTCCACTGAATTTTGAATCTTCAAGAAAAAAATGAATGTTCAAAGAAGTATTTCAACTTTTAAAAAATGGTGGAATTTTTCATCCAAATTGTTGAGCTATTAAGCCAAAAAGACAAATTTTTACAGAACAGTTGAATTTTCAACCAGTAAATATCGATTTTTAACAAAAAAATTATCTTTCAACCAAATACTTGAGTTTTCTACCAAAACAAGGGAATATTCAACCCAAAAAGATGAATTCTCATCGAAAAATATAATACACATTTTGACATTTGAACAGGAAAATATTTGAATTTTAAATAGAGAACCAGCAATTTAGCTAAATTGTAATTTTTATCAGCATTCATATTAATTTAATGGATGGTCCGTCTTATACATTGTACATAGTAAATAATTATTATTTCGTTATATGCTGAAAAAATTTGAATTTTAACATTTTTCACAAGTTCCCTAAACATTTAATTGATCAGAAGTGTCGTATTCTGAAACTTTCAAAGTGAGAGTTTCCGATTCAAATTTTCAACGGCACATTGATAATGGAACCGAATAGGAGAGTGAACTTACACGCGTTTTTAAATAATACGTTTAATGAATTAATTGTGACGTCTTGACAACATATACATACACTTAAATTCCCTAAGTTTCTCGATTTAATTGTAATCGGATAAGACTACAATTTGGGACGAGCACACAAGTCAAATGAAATGGATACACATAATTCACAATCAAATCAGTTTATTTAGATTAAGTACATAGGTTAATTTTGTGAAGAAGAAAAGATGCGCAGGGGTTCCAAGATGGATACTTCAATTGAATTTGAGAAGGACTGTTATTTATCTCCGACTTTCCGACTGGAAAGAACGAATTTATAAGTGTTTTGACGGATAAGAGAGGGCAGATGACAAAGGTTAATGTTTATTAGGACTTACAGAGTTAAGGCTTGTTTCCGTATGTAGAATCTCTCAGGGCTGGTTCCGGATGTGCCGTAGAGGAGGGGGCGTGGCAGTGGATCCTTGACCCTCAGTGTATCCGGTGATCCAGATAATTGATAGATTGCACGTGATGAGTTCGATTAGGGTAGAAGTAAATCCCAAATGAAAACTGTAACGATGAACTGGTATTCCAGAAGATACTGGTAGAGCACGATTCCGAAAGGGTTGAAACCACCGGTTGACCCGAACCGAACCAAAGGGATGAAGACTGGTACCGAAATGACTTCTCAAAAATACGTGTGAAGACTGGCGAATACTGACGAAGAACTCACGACGGACTGACGATGAATTGGCTAAGAACTGCGAACTGCGAACCACGAACTGACGACTGACTTGTGTTCTCGAACTAACTGATGTTCACCTGTTCCAGAGTTTTTATACAGCGTGATAGGAAGAATCTCCTTGGAGATCCAAGCGTTGCCATACATTCCACCCTCATTGCTATTAATTTTTATGACTAGCTTGACAAAACATTAGTTGTTCCATTGGTAGGGCTGAACCAATCCTCAAGAAGACTTTATAGCTTTCTTCCTTTCCAGTTACTGGGGAATTCGTAAGATTCATGATTCCGACCCCCTTGGTAGGTACGAGAGTAGGCTCGTCATCGTAACCGTGCCTTCCCGTTCTTCTCATATGAAGATATCGACCACCCCTCAAGACCAATTCTATTTTGATCAGCGCGTGAACTTTTCTTCCACATTTTAAATACATGAAACTCGCATATTCAGATAAATAATTATAATATATAGTCGCGGTCACGTGACATAATTCATTTCGTCATTTCAGACAAAAAATACATATAAGAAAATGTAACCTTTTCATAAAATAAGTAACTTTTCAGTAACCGCGGATCAAAAAAGTAACTAAGTTACTAAAAAGTAACCCGTTTCGAGCCCCTTAATTAAAAATTGTTTTTGGCTGCTTCTTTAAATTGTGGTCTTGCATAAACTATCAAATTGATTTAACTATAAACAAAAAATCATATTAATGTTTTTTGTTACCTTTGAATTATAGGCCGGATTTTCCGGAGTATGGAATACCGTAGACCGAAATGTTGAGACAGTTAGAGATTTTTCCATGGGCCGAGACTTGCTCCAATATTGTAAGCTATACTTGAATCGTCAACTAAAACAGATTATTAAGTTTCAACCAGTATCATTTTTAACCAAAAAATTGATTGTCCACTAAAAATAGACGAGTTTTTCAATTACACACTTCTATTTTTAAGCAAATAATTAAATTTTTCATCAAATAGTTTAATTTTCGAGCCGAAAATAGGAATTTTCTATAAAATAGTTGAATTTTAAACAAAAAAGTTCATTTTCAACAAACATTTATTAGTAACCTTTTTAGCCGAAAAGAATGTACATTAAACCAAAAAGTTGGATTTTCTGATTAAGTTCTATTAATTCAGCTCTCATTTAAGTAGAAAAATTAGAAAAAAGTTAAATACTGTAAAGCCTGCGATAATTAAATAGAAATTCTTAGAATTTATAGACTAAAGAATAACATTTTAAATAAAGATTGAAGTTCATTTTTAATACTTGAAAAATTTTCATACACTATTTTTTAAAATTTGTCACACAATTTACACTATTTTTGATCTCCGCGGCTTGTATTTTGGATGAAGGAATCGTATGTATATATCGTTCGTCGTAGAACATTTTTTGGACATAATAATATCCTACGTAGGATATCTCAAAGATCCTTAAATTCTTCTGATATTCCACGTAAGATATTTCAATGTCCGAAAAGGATCCCACGAATATCGACATTTTCATAGTATTATATATTTCATGGTATCGGCATTTCATAGTTATCATTTCATACGTATAAAGTGTGAGGTTATGTTCGCGAAAACGATTTTTAAGTGCCATATTATCACACTGAAAATGGTAAAAATACAAACTAATTAGGATAATACAAAAAAAAATTTAACCCGTAACTGCTGGCATTATATACTTGAAAAATCCTCACGTTATTTTCGAACGAGGAAAACATGAGGAAACCAATCCAAAAATAACACGAGGATTTTCTTAAGGATTTTTTCAATAGGCGACTTACCATTTTGTTTATAACAATCAGAGGTAAAGATCCTGTTGACATGCCGGCTCATTCAGTCGGTCGCTTCCAGTTCAGTCCAGTTCGTCTGCTCCAAATACACTTTGTGTCACTTGACCACTACTTCTAGCGCGCACTATTCAAAATATGGAAAGAAAATTGGCTCTAAAATTAACCATAATGGCGATAATTCTTTTGTATAGCTACACTGAACTCAATTTCGCATTATATAACTTGTTGTGCTTCTCCGCATATATATGCATCTTCTATAAATATGAAAATAATGTGAATATTGATCTTGTTAAGCGGAAATTTATACAAGTTCTTTTTTCAGTCACGTACATTAATTTTCAGTTACGCATAAATTAATTTCACTTTCCACCCGCAAATACTTTAAATTTCAGTCATATGTACATTAATCTCATTCAATTGACCAAAAACGTGAATTTCAGTTACAAGTGTACATTAAACATGCTTGAAAATTAATGAATTTTCTAACAGTGTGTTTGTGCTTTCTTTTTTCCAGTCATTTTTCTTCCAGCAGTGCTATTGCTTATGCAATATCATCTTTTAATTCAATGAAGATGAACCTACAACTTTCTACGTTATATACCTTATACCACCTTATATTAGTTTATGCTAGGACTAGGTTATATGTTGGAGACGATAGTGCGCAAGCGTCGTGTCAAGCTGATTGCCGGCCTTTTTTAACTAGTACATTGAGGAGGAATAATTATTAACACTACTTACAATTAGTATATCAAAGAAATTACTTCTTTCTGAGGTAGCGAAAAAAAATTCTTATTCAATAAAGGCCTCATGTCAATAAAAATAATTTTGATGAAAGCTTTTTAAGTATTTCCTCTGTTAATGAGGTGCATTAAAATTGATTTAACTAAAAACAGGAATTTATTTGAATAATGTTAGTTTTGTATTTTGTGTAAGTTTAGATATCCTACACATTTTTCGAAAATGTTGAGAAAATTTGTAAGAAATTTTTAATTTATGAATTGCTGACGAGTCCCAGGTCTGGGCAAGATTAGACTGTCAGCACGATAAGAAAATAACATTGATTTTGAATAGTGTTAATTTTGTATAATTTATTATTATTTTGTATAATTTTATACATCCTGGCAATTTTTCGAAAATGTTTTTAAAAACTTGGCTATTTGACACTTAGAAATTTTTATGGTATGGATTGTGGATAAGTCCCAGATCTGGGCCAGATTAGCCTGTTTTCTTCTACCAATTAAAAAAATAAAAATGATTGAATCCTTTTTTTAAGTTGAAAATGTTTGACGTTATTATTTGTAAGATAAATGGTCGTTTTTTGCATTGGAAGAGGCAAGAATAGTTTAATAAATCAAATCGAATTAAATTCAGAGCCTAAAGGATTATACATATAAATTGTGACATTTGTTTGAACGAATTGAGTCAATAATTCATCTTGCTCTGATATAACTTATGAATTACAAATATCTCAGAATGATGCTTTATCCATTTTTCATTATTATGTCTTCAAATAAATGCATATATGCATACGTACATCCATACACACATGCATAAATACATTTGACTACAATGTACATGCCTTATTAAAAAAGTCATTTCAATTCTTAATATCAAACTTTTTGATTATTTAAAAAAAAAACTAACGCCTTTCAGATAATTCAAAAAGTTCGTGTCTACTCGTCCGTCTTTTGTAATACGATTATTTAATTTATTCATCGAACATAATAAATTAATACGAAGATTCTCGTCCGTTAAATTAAAGCGTGATGATATGGAAAATTGACATTTTGGTCTTCTGAAAATTAAGAAAATTTTTGTCTTCTTTCTCGTTAAAAACGAGAATCAGAGATTCCGGGATTAAAAAGAGTTTTAATGATCGTTGCTCAATGCTTGGAGAACTCGATTTACACAAGCAATATAATTCATTTTTAGATTTCAAACATTTCTGCACATGTTGGTAGCGAAATTAAATTTGAACACGTCAAATGCCGCGTTCCCCCATGTTTCACAATTTCGACAGAAATTTTATAAGTTTACTGTATATGTTGCATCTGTCATAAGCTTGCAAAAAAACTAGAATCTTGAGCTGTGTTGACTTTGAAAAAACTACAATATTTCCTTTAGAACTTTTCACGTATGATGCATTCTTTGTTTAAAAATTGGAATTCTCTATTTTTTCATACATTTTTCGATGCTACAAGCATATTTGTAGTGTTTTTTGAAAACATGCAGTTCCTCTTATAGCCAGACAAATCCCTTGAAAAATTGAGTTGTAAAATTTCGGAAGAATCTAATGCTGATTCCACTGATGACTTTAAAACGCAATATCTGCGTAAAAAATAATGCTCCATTTTTTCAAAAATAATTTTTAAAGCCTATGAAATATCACGTCAAATGACCCCCAGTAAAGATATTTCTGAATATTTGAAGAGGATACATCACATGGGGGGGATTCAAGATTTTATCGAATTTTTATCTTGAAACTGACTCTCTAACAATGTATAGATTGCCTATAATCTGTGAGATAATGACCATGAGGTATATTATATAATCTATGCTAAAGCTAAGGAATATTCCTCTGTAACACTGTTAAGCAAAATATTCATTTTTTCATAATTCAGTTTTTCCTCTACTTGGAAAAAATGAGGGTTGTTTCTACTCTGCTCTTCAGCTTGGTAATCGTCCTTATTTCTATTGGTGAATATAATAGTTCAATATACATTTATAACTCTAAAAATATTTTTAAGCTTCTCGCAAATCAAAAATTTTGACGATATTTCTCCAGTCTTAATCTACATGATTTTAGCATGTCTGCGTTGTGTTTTTGTGAGAACACAGCATCTAAGCTTAAAAGCTTTGTGGTTAACTGTCTATGTTGAGAGAGCCGCACAGGTGCAACACTAATTTTCTCAAACAACTGTTGGTAATACTGCACCCTTATAGATGTTTTGTTTTATATAATGAGCATCTACACATCTCTCTAAATTAATACTCATTGTAGTCTCTGTTCAATAATTTATTTAAATTTTCTGAAAAGGTCTTACCTACAGTTTTTTCACACATCCTATATCAACGTATTTTTATTTTTCGTACGTGTTTCGACATGTTTTCACGCGTTTCAATATGCTTGAATATGTTTTATCGATTAATGTATATTTTGGATCTAATGTTATTATCTTCAAATTTAGAGTCACGTATTCGAAAGTTGCGTGGTAAAAGTTAACATCTTCAAATCCCCACAAAAGTACGTAAACTTCCTATTATGCCTTAAATGGAAGAAATTGACAAAAGTGTTTGCGAGGATTCATCAATATCTATTGTAAACGATTTCGAGAATGCCATTACGTCAAAATGAGATAATGAAGATAATACAATACATGATTAGTGAAATTTATTTGATGTCAAAATGGTCGATTTATTTAATCCAAAAATAGTTTTTTTTTTTTAAATTCCATCACTGCGAAGAAGTATTTGTACACTAAAAATGGATCCTGCTAACTGAACATTAACCAAAGCAGGATGAATAAAAAATGTCTAATCCTTATATCTTTTTCATTAAAAAAAAGTTGACTTAAATTGCTTCGAAAATAATACTTTAATAATAAAATCTTTATACCTAGAAACCGGATTCAAATTAATGCCCCTAAAAGTTCCTCAAAAGACCTTGATTAGAACTTGCAAGTCCAGTTGTTCTAGTGAGGATCTCGTACTGCTCTTATTGAAATAAGGCTAAAAGGTCAATTCCTATATCGGGGTTCATCAAATACCAGCGTAGTTAAAAAAATGGAATCATTACTTTCTTGTTACAGTGCTAAGTTCACAGTTCGATCTTTTCCCTAATGCCAACCTTACACCTGATGTTCCGCGTAGCAGACCTTTTTCTTCTGAAACGAGTCTTTCACCTGAAAGGTCTCCTTCGCTTATTGAGCCTCTTCTTCGTGACAGGTCCAGGTCTCCTCCTGCAAGGCTTCGTCCTCCTCACAGGTGTATTGCTACTCCTGCAAGGCTTCCTTCTTCTGACCGACATGGATGTGGACTTGAACAACTCACATTTATTCGGCTCATTTCTTATAGGAATCCGAACCGAATATTCGAATTTCGAAGATACACTTTTCCCACCAATAATCCACTTAAACTGAGAACAGGAAAGTATACGTATAGCCCGGTGCCAACCCAAGAACAAATTGTATTATCAACATCCGATGGTGACGCCTTTGCTATATTGGAGACCTATAATGTTCTTGCTGGAATGTATATACGTATTCATGAAGAAAAAAAACGAGCGAAAATAAACATGGAAACCGGTGAGGTCACCGTATTGACCCAAGCAGAAGTCAATGAAACGCCAGTAGGTGCCCGCCGCCATATCATGGGGAATTTCAGAGTAGATCATCTAAATAGTCGTGCAAACAGTACTCTACTTCATTAATGAAAAAAATGTGAAACTACTATTAAAGCATTGCTTCTCAAGCCAATTTTAACCGAAATCTCATATATAATCTGTAATCGCAATAAAAAGTCAATGTGTTATGGTAATTAAGGCTTTAATCTGTCATAGATACCCTGGTCAGCCTTTTTTGGAAACAGATTATATTGCTGGAAACTTTTAAAAATTGCTCGCAGTGTGTAAAGAAGAATACGAACAAAAAAGTATTTCCGAAAATTATTTCCAACTATGTAGAAATAACTTGATAAACATGAATTCCTATGCACTATAAGAACATGAATAATTAATTTTGGAATTAACTTAATTGCTATAAACCAATTCTAAATCTACAATTAACAAACGTGAGATTAGTGGAGAGGAAATAGCATATTCTGAGTTCAATCAAATGGTGATTTAAACTTACCAAATGACGAAAAAAATGTCGATGTGTTTATATCGGATTTGCCTTTTGACCCACTGTTAGATCTCAGGTATCGAGGAGAGAGCGTCGTTATTTTGTCGCTGATAAGGATGCCGTATGAGCACCGAAACGTTGGTCAATATTATATATGATTCTATATTGTCATTTGATAATTATAAAAATAAAAAAGACGAAAGAAATAAAAAAGGGAAAGAAGGGGATTTGGTTGGCAGCCTTCTCGTTTTTCTTATTTATCTTTCCGCTTTTTTATTTTTGTCCAAAGAAATACATGTTTTTGTTTCTAAAAATGACAATAGGAGCATTCTGTTGTGGTTTTCCAAATTTAGTAGTTAGATTCTTGCTTTATTTTCAGAAATTGTATACATTAAAACATGTTCATGCTACATGAAATATTTCGTTAGACTAAAGTCTCAGAAACTTTCGCAGCGCTTAAAATGTTTAAGTTTCGAAATACACACAAATTGTTAAATTTTCTCTTTGGAATTATCTGATTGCGATGTTTTCAATGTATAATTGTGCAAATTTCAAGATATTTCATTCAAAATTAGTAAGTTCGCACATTTTTAGTTATAAACGTTTCAATTTCGAACTGTTCGTAGGTTTTAGTTTAATTGTCTAAACACTACAATTCTTACAAGTTTGTAACGTCTCTATCAAAATTGCAAAAATGAATATTAAGATTCAAATCATAGCTTTCAAAAATAAAAATTCAACTATGAAATTTTGAACAACAACAATTAAATAAATTTCTTAACTATTCTTTTAATTTTAAATGGTATAATTTTGAACACTTTGTTCAGAATTATTATTATTAGTTGTTTAAACCTCGAACAGTTTTTAAAGCTTTGAAGAAGATTATGCTAATTTTCATCGCTTATAAACGAAAACCAGCTTCCAGTTAGACGCAGAAATGCATGCACATAAAAACGCTCATACAACATCAGCTGGTGTTAAAGATCTGGAGAATTATTTTTGCTCTTGCACGAGAATGATCCTGTTGACATGACCTGTTGCCTGATGTGGAATGCTACTTTTTGGTTAATTTTTTGTTAATTTCGCCTGGCGGAACCACGTATTCTTAGATCACGGTCACTGAAGTACACTGCGCCCGGACGCTGGAGACAGACCAATGACTGACCATAACGGCTTCGACCACTGCGTAGCCTGTGAGGTACCGCGAGTGCTCAGTGGTACGAGTCGATTTGGTCAGACATTGCGTTAATTGACCATAAGTCGTGAGTGAGTGTAAGTCAGCGTGCCTCCTCCATTTACTGGAACTAAAAGTCGTCGACATTACAGAACTAAATCGTACAGCCTAAATTAGAATTCAGTACTTTAGTTACCCTCTGAAATAAATGAAGCAAAAGGGAAAGAAGAAGGAAAGCTCATTTTTGGGTCTCCAAAATAACCTAGTGCCCTTTCAGTAACCTGCCAGTTGCATACCAAACGAGCCATTTATATCTTTGCGTATCCCTAGTATCGCAACTGCTCAGAATATCATTCAACGAACTCCAGGAGGCATCATCTTCCGCTATCATTTTGACTCTGTAAAGGCCCGCTCTCATGCGTTGGTAATCTCATAACGGACATCTTGAATTTTCTGATTTAAAATTGTCTTTTTTACGGTAGCCGCAGAAAATGAGCTTGTTCTACTCCTCACAGATAGAAAGTAAAATCTCTCTTTTCTAGCGGCGTAAGCGGAGCTGCATATTCCTGCTGATACAATATTGGATCTCG
>CAKNXH010000511.1:0-11206 GCA_932178445.1 Andricus quercusramuli | reverse complement strand
TCACGATCAGTACAACAAATTCCCATCCCTGTACAAAAAACATCATTAGTGGAAGGTTACCTACCCTTGATGAACCTTGAGGAAGGGTTGTATATGGGGGAGTCGATTGTAACTAATGATAAAGGAATATGCCAAGTACTGGCATACAATACCAGGGCGGATGATTTGGAAGTTGAAGTCCCCCCTCAAGAGTTGTTTCCGTATGAATATTTTAACTATGCTAGTGATGCGGACGCCGAGGGTCAACTTGAACCCTTAGAAAATGAGGCTAGACTCAGGGATATCTCTAATAAGGTACCGCAGAACCATCTCAATCCAGAGGAATTAGCATATGTTAAAAATTGGATTCAAATAGGTAACGATCGGTTCCTAGCAACAGGAGACAAACTAACAGTTACTAATTTAGTAAAACATAGGATACCCACAGTGGATGAAAGCCCTGTCCGTGCAAAACCCTTCAGGCAAGCCCAAAAGCAGGAAGATCTTATTGATGAACATATTAGGAAAATGTGCCAGGGAGGACCAATCACCAGTTCAACTTCACCCTATAACTCCACAGCCCTGATAGTGCCAAAGAAATTAGACTCTTCGGGCCAGGTAAAATGGCGAGTGGTCACTGACTTCCGGGCCCTGAATGAGAAAACCATAGGGGATGCCTATCCCTTGCCCAATATTGCAGATATTCTTAATAGGTTGGGAGGAGCCCAGTACTTCTCAGTGCTAGATCTTGCCTCGGGATACCATCAGATTGAGACGGACCCACGAGACCAACCCAAAACGGCGTTTTCCACACGACGCGGACACTACCAATATACAAGAATGCCTATGGGCATTAAAAACGCTCCTGCCACATTCCAAAGATTAATGGACCAAGTCCTTACAGGAATGCAAGGTGCTGAGCTATTTGTATATTTGGATGACATAGTAATATTCTCAAAAACGTTAGAAGAGCATGACAAGACGGTAAAGCGACTGTTTTCCAGATTGCGGGAGGCAAATTTGCTGTTGCAACCCGAAAAATGTGAATTTTTACGAACCGAAGTCGGTTATTTAGGACACATAATAAGTAGCCAAGGCATTAGGCCTGATCCAAAGAAAGTGGAAGCTATCTGTGACTTCCCTCAACCCCGTAGCGTAAGAACAGTCAGAGGATTCTTGGGATTGGCGGGATATTACCGCAGATTCATGAAGGATTTCTCTACCATCGCCAAGCCTTTATTTAACCTTCTAAAGAAGGATCGACCCTTTCAATGGAATTCTGAGGAAAATGAAAGCTTTCAGACACTAAGAGACAAACTATGTACTGAACCCATTCTAATATACCCGGATTTCGAAAAGGTCTTTAGGCTCACCACCGATGCTTCTGAAGTGGTAGTGGGAGCAGTGCTAACACAAGAAAGGGGAGGAATAGACCTACCTATTTCTTACTTTTCCCGAGCACTCCATGGCAATGAAATAACTCACACGCAGACCGAGAAGGAATGTTTAGCTGTAGTCTACGCCCTCGAGAATTTTCGCCCCTATCTCTATGGACGCAAGTTCATTTTATCTTGTGACCACGAGCCTTTACGATGGATACACGCAGCTACGTCCCCCTCAGGTCGAATTAGGAAATGGTTGTGGAGAATTGAGGACTACGATTATGAGTTCGAATGCAAACCTGGAAAAATAAATCGCTGGTTGCCCATTATTTCAGACAATCCAGTAATAGAATGCCCGCTAAGCGACTCCAGTAACGACGAAACCTCAGAGGATGAAGATATTCCTTCGGGGGCGACACCCCATATAAGATCGTTAGGAATCAAATCCTGTCCGTTGCAAACGCGGGAACGAGCCGTGAAGCAGTCAGCTAGAGAAGGAATTAAACAGAATCTGCTTCCTCGGAAGGCCAGAATTTCCTCCGCCCCTAGAAATATTCCAAAAAAGAAACCCGAAAGCGATACTGCAGAGAGTAGTTCTGCTGAGGCCCCTAATAGAAGAAAAAGGGCAGTCTCACTAAACATGGATGCCACAACATCGGGAATGACAGAAAAGGCTAGCTCACTCTTACTTCCGTCTCAGATAACAGACAAGAGGCGCGGACGGCCCAAGGGTACAACAAGACGCCCAACAATTCCCACCATTTTAGAAGGGAGTGACGTCAGCAATAGTCCTGTAGCTAGCAGGCTTAGACCCCGGAGTCTAGGCACCTCTCCAACCCCTACCCTGACTAGGTTGCCCGCAAACGTAGCAGAAATAAAGGGAAAGGAAACAGGAAGTACCACGTCAGAATGCAGTGACTCTGACCCACCGGTACAACGACATCGGTTCAGTATGCAACCTAGTTTAGCTATTCCTCCTGCCGTTAATAAATATAAATCCCGCAACTCACCTCAGGTACAAGAGAGCATAAAAGGGAGTGATACCCCAGGAAATACACCCCTTACGGACCAAGTAACGCCCACAGATCCGAAGGACGTTTTGGTGTACGTGAGCCCTCCAGCCGGTACCAGCGGATCCGAAACCGGTGACGAAGTTGGGACGGTCGGGGCTATGAATCTAACCAAAGGGCTACATAAGTCTTTTGAAAGATTTGATAAATCCCTAAGAGAACACTCCTTGGAATGGGACCTGGGTTACATAGATTTAGCCGAGGAAGATAAATCTATCGAGTCAGTTGAATCCGAAGATGAATTCCCAGTATTCGAACAAAACCCTGAACCCACGATAGGTCGAGTGATAAGGGAATTACAGGAAATTTCTTTGCTCATAGACCAAGGGGAGATGGGAAAAATCGATACAGACTCAGCTGCAGAACCAACCCTAGATACGAAGGGTGCAGAGCTTGAAGATGCTACTACTGCTTCCAGGCATGACTACTCAGAAGAGAGCGAGTCGAAAAACCCAGCATCCCCTAAAGTAATAATCAAAACCCCATTTAACTCATCGCTACAAGGTGAGATAAACCTCCCCACCCCCTCACTACCATGCGGCCCCAGAGCACGTTCCACTCCATACACCCGCATGAGAACAGAAAAACCCTTCACCATTCTAGAGGAAACCGAAAGCAGTGTTAGTGAAAGGAGCCCTGTTTGGACGAAGCAACAACAACCATCTCGAAGATTAGAGACAATGGAGCCAGTAGTCCTGCCACAACCAATACACACACCGTTAACTTTCACAGGGAAGGATCAGATGAGCCCTACTCCAAACACAGAAATCCCCTACGTATCAGACCAAGAGAGCCGCAACGATGTTACTGCTAGCGTTTCGGATATCCCAAGTCTCACGGCCCGTCTTAGCGTGATAGAAAGCAGTCGAGAATGCCTGACCTACAAAAGGGATAATTACGTACATTTCATATCCGCGGACTGCGAGCCAGCGACAACGGTTACTAAACTTCTCATAGCCATAGGGGGAATTGATTTAGATGAAATGCGGGACAGAAATCCCAAGACTGGCCAGATTCTTGCCACGCCTAGAAGTAAGCACAAGATTTATTCGGTAGTGGTGAAACGAAGTTACTCGGATCGGATAACTGAAGCTGAGCTAGAGACTAGTCTGAAAAACCTCCTAGTAGCATTAAATAAGATGGGGTCAATCAATTCCGAATACCACGATATGTAGATTTTTGTGACGAATTACCCAGAAACTCCCTCACAGATACTCTAACACGAATATTCAAAAACACGGGAATAAAAGTCATAGTCTGTCATGGGAAGGTAGAAATCCCGGCCCTGGAAAATAGGCAATCAATACTAGCCGAATACCATGATAGCCTTTTGAGTGGTCACAAAGGAGTTACTAAAACATACCAAAGAATTAGGGAACGATTTACTTGGCCTAGGCTTCGGGACGATGTAATAGAATTCATCCGAAAGTGCCCAAAATGTGCAGAGGAGAAAATCACGCGCGTCCAGAACCGCGAGGGTCCAGAACCGCGAGCCGATGATCGTCACCGACACTCCCCTCGATACCTTTGATAAAGTCTCCCTCGATACAGTGGGAATATTACCCACAACGACGGACGACAACCGGCACATATTAACAATGCAAGACCACCTCAGCAAATACTGCATCGCCGTGGCAATCCCTAACCTATCAGCTAGCACCATAGCTCAAGCCATCGCGATGAACCTATTCGCGGTATATGGGGCACTTAGGTGCATTCTTACGGACCGCGGAAGCTCGTTTATTAGTAAATTACAACGACATCTCTCCAAAATTTTTAATGTAAATCAGGTAACGACCTCAGGTTATAGGCCTCAAACAAACGGGGCCTTAGAAAGAAGTCATACCAGTTTGGTAGAATATATCAAAATGTACGCGAGTAATTATGAAGATTGGGATCGCCTACTTCCCTATGCGATATTTGCGTATAACACCTCGGTGCATGATGCAACCAAATTTACACCCTATGAAATCGTATTCGGTAGAGTCGCTAGAACACCATCCACTTTTCCCGACGAAAGAAAATTAGAAACTTATTGGTCATACCTCCGAGAGTTGATCACGCGTTTGCAGGAGATTAGAAATCAAGTCGCTGAGAATCAGATAGAGGCGAAGATAAGATCGAAAGAATATTATGATCGGAAAGCCAAACCTTTGAACGCGCAAGTAGGAGATTTCGTACGAGTAAAAAAAGAAGTTAGGCATGGGAAACTCTCGGATGGACATAATGTTAGATTAGAAGCTGCGGACGGAACACATTTTTCTAAACATGCGGACAAACTGAAACTCGTATATTCATGACTAGATAAAGCTATACGCGTGGGAAAAGACGGATTCTTAACCGACACAGAGGGATACGTGCACGTGTACACAGACGGATCATGTCTTAGAAACGGCAAACAATCAGCCTCGGCTGGGGTAGGTGTGTGGTTTGGTGACGATCATCCACTGAATGTATCCTCACACGCAGTCGGTCGACAAACCAACAACGCGTCAGAAATACAAGCCGCTATTCTTGCTGCCAAGCAAGCAGTAAGGGCAGATATAGAAAAAATAAGAATTCAATCCGATTCGAAATTTCTAATCAACGGAATGACGCAGTGGCTCCCAAAATGGGAATCTAGAAATCGGTTAGCGCATGATAAAAAGCCGGTTACGAACCAATTGGAGTTCGAACGGATGGATAGTGCGCTCCAATTGCTAGAGGTCTAATGGTGTTATGAGCCCGCGCACACGGGATGCTATGGTAATGAGCAAGCAGATATGTTGGCCCGAAAGGGTTCACTGCAGCCATAGCCGTAATACAGTAAGAAAAAAAATCGCTTATATAAGTTTCTTTTCAGGTTAACCATAAACTATCAAGGAGTACGGGATTGTATTACGAAAAATTGAACCAGGTACAACACATAGCTGGAATATGGAGGGCCACCATATTTTTGGAAACAACAAAGATCCAACAGTCCATCCAGAACTACTCAAAGACATTTGAGTCCCCTTATAAACATTGCCAAGTTACGTTGGAGCAAGACTGCCGGAGCATGATGAGTTACAACCGGTTGCAGAAAAAAATCCTAGTAGCAAAGACATTGTTAGAGGAATTAAAAAAATCCCTGAAGGAACTATCCCGTCATACGGAAGTACATTCCCTTTCTCAATCTCCTCAAAGCATACACCGACGGCGCCGAACCATACCTTGGTTTGGATTTGTGGGCAAAATAGCCGGACCAACCATGGGAATTTTAAATTATGAGGATGGGGAACGATACGAGCAAGCTATAATGGATTTAAATGCCGCACAAAACAACATCTCTAAATTAGCCGGCGAACAAACTCATTTAGTTCGCTCAGAATTAGAACAACTACACGCCGAAGAGGAGCAGAGAGAAGAGGAACTAAAAGGATTAAAACAGGACATAACAATCATCGCCAATAAAATACTGACGGCATACGAAAATATCGCCAAACAAAACTATACGATGGGTATAGAGACATTTGTTAATACTTTAGAATTAAACCTGGATACCTCAACCCAATTGTTGATGCGAGTCGAGTCCGTTATTCAAGCAGCTCGAGAAGGAAAGCTACATCCTTCCTTTGTGTCCTCACAGCAATTAAACACCATCGCCAGGGAAGCACAGGATCACGTCCAAACTCTGGAATTTCCAATGGCTCTATCAGATATCAACATTCAGGATTTGGTTCACATTTCCTCGGTGTCGATCAGGATGCACAACGGAAGGCTAATGGCTGCGCTGGATATCCCACTACTAGAAAGAAAAGTTTATCAGCTATACAGGTTACATCAGATACCCATTGTTCAAGAAGTATTGAAAAATGGAACAGGCAGAGCTTATATAATACCTATGACCAATTTCTTAGCCGTTACGGAAGATGAACGAAACTACATACCGCTGACGGAAGATACCTTGCAGAAATGTAACCAACTCAATGGAAAACATCTCTGTCAAGCTCAGAATCCCGTCTACGACGCAATTACGAGTCCACAATGTGAAATGGAACTCCTAATCCATGCATCAACAGAAGCCTTGAGAGGATGCGACATCAGGATCTCGTATAATGAGCAACCATTCTGGATCTCCATCATCACGATGGGAGGATGGCTGTATTCTTTAGTGACACCAGAGACTGCTTCCATCTCCTGTAACGGTAAATCCGTAAGTAAAGTCATAATAAGCGGAATAGGCCTAATTCAACTAGAAAAGGGATGCAGTTTAAGAACGGAAAAAGTGACGTTGCCCGCAATAATGATTAAAGAAGACCCACAAGAACATATATATGAACCCTTGATTCACCTTGATTTATCTGTAATAAATCCTACCCTAAAGAAATATCCATTCCTTAGAGATGAACTGTCACAGGCAAGGTCACAACAATTGGAAACCACTATGACCTGGCAAGGACAAAAAACGGATATTTCTTTGACTAAATTGGAAAGTCAATTAAAAGCTTTGAGCCAAAATCATATAGATGTGAAAAAGCACTATGAAAACAATTACTCACCATCAGCTCAAAGGTCATACCCACAAATTGTAGACGTGATTTAAGGAGCCCATCAAAGAGACCAGATAGGGCAGACACCGGTCAGGAAATCAAGAACCTGAAAAGGGGGACGCACCAAAAACAACTAGACTAAAGGTCTCGGAAGATATACCGAGGCGGCAATTTGGAGCTCGCTCCCTTCCTAACGGCCCGTCAACAAATTTTTCGTGGCGGATCCTGCCGGACACCGGACTACCCAAACCAATCGAGAGACAAAGAGGAGAAGGTTCGAGGACGAGCGCCACAACTGAGGTGCAGAATCACATAGACACATCAGCAATTAACGATAAAGATGGTGGTATCAACAAAAATGTACAGCCGGCTCAAAGGATGGTACCGTGCCAAAATGTGGCCGTAGCTTGAGTGACATCGGAAACAAGAGATGAATGTGTACGTGACAATCATGCGCTCGAGCGCATAGGTGTAACCCAAAATAAAAAAAGCGTAAGTAGTAGGAAAATTTTTGTTGTAAGCCAATCAACTTTAAATAAGCCGAACTCGCCATTCAATTATATTATATCCACTGTTAGAAAGTCTGTATGGGGTTTAATATACATGTGTGTGAAAAAAAGCACTACCGCTATACATTGGTATAGTGAGTTTGAAATACATGTGTATTGAATTTAACATGCAGGTCGGTAAAGCGTGTGCATGAAACCCCAGAAAGCTCTCATTCTTTAAATCTTGTCGAAATATTAGCAATTAATTTAATGATCTAGAAATTCATCGACGGCAGTCTTACTTATAATGACAGGTGGGATTTTCCGAAATATAGTAAATAGTAAAATGTAATGTTGTTACAGTTGATCGTAGGTTAGGTCTGTTATTCGTTTGTTAATGGATCTTTTCGACTTAAAATTCATCCGTACTTTGACTAACTGGAAGAAGGTATTGTGTCCAACTATTCAGAATAGAAAAATTATGTTAGATTCATTTTGAATCTGTGTAAAATGGAATTATCTGATTTCTCTCGTAAGTGATTAACATGAATGTATATGCAATTTAATATACATGGTCTTAATAGCGATGTCAGATGATTGATATATTAATTTTACTACATATGGGTATAGAAAATTTAATATCATTTTAATAGCATAGCTTTAGAAGTTTCATGGAAATCCAAGTTGTATAATGTAATAGCTACACCCTACTGACGGCTACTCAAGCTTACTCTCAAAATGTTGCGTATGGTAACCTCGAACTACCTGCATATAATAATACTATGAAAAATGTCGGATACACGTGTCTATAACACGAAATTTAGACTTTGTTTAAACTAAAGAAAAAAAAGAGAGATAAGGTTCCAGAGAAACTGACGCGGTAAAATGGAAATAAACTCAAAGGAAGGTTACAAGAAGAGAACAGATCTAAAAAAAAGGGGGATGGACCCACACCCCTTTATAGGAGATCATCTCCACCCGGAAGGCTAACCCCGACGAACCAACTTTTATAGTCTTACATGTAGAACTGGAGGGCACTGCCAACAATCAATAAATGAAAATGAGTAAAATAATTCCTTAAAAGCATCCAAATTCGTTTCCGACAATCTTTAAATGATTTGGAATTTTGTGTTAAATACTCTTAAATTATTATGAAAATCGCTTCAGTCCTTTTCAATTCCTCGGAATTATTTTGAATTCTTTCAATTAGTTCCAATCTTCTATGGTATCAAAGTAATATGCAACCTAATCATTTGAATCGTGTAAAAATTTTAATTTTTTTTTAATTTTCATTTTTTAATTCTCCTAAATCCTCTTTCCGTTGTAGTGAAACCAGAAACGGTTTGGAAAACCAGAAACGGTTAAAAATAGAAATTGAAATAATTTTAGCAGATAATTTAATCTAATGGAATTAACTCGGGTTACTTCAATGTTATCGGAACCATTAATGGTTCCTGGATCCGAGAATACCCACACGGAGAGGGTCTGTGTGTTAGGTTTTGCATAACTTGGTGCAGTGGACAAGGGATATGACGGCACTATATATATTAAAATTTTAAAATAGGATGATATTTGATCTGGAAAAATAAATTAGTAAAATAAATGCATTAAAATGAAATTCGCGAATTGTAGGATAGTTATAGATTGGTAGAAAGTAAATAAAAACATTGAATAATTTTAGTTGCAAATTCAAATCTGGAAACGTAAATTCGTTAATTTTCAATACTTTAAAATTTTTGGTTTGAAACTGTTCTATAGACTTTTGATCTTTTGGTAGAAAAGTTATTTATTTTCCTGACAACTTAAATATCTCTAAGAAAAATTAAATCCTAACGCACAAAAATATAACTCTCTATCTGAAAATTAAACTATTTTATATTTTTAAATGTATGTTTTATTTGAAAATTCATCCATTGGGTGAAAATTGATTCTAATTGTTCACAAACTTTCCTTTGGTAATTTGAAATTTCTCGCTCGGAAAAGGTCAAGTATTCTAAATTGTTTAAATTGTTTTAGTTGAAAATTTGGCTTTACCATCGAACAGTCATCTTCAAGTTGCAAATTCAGAAAAAAAAAAAAAAAATTTTTTTTGAAATGTTGTCTTTGTTTGAAGATGAATCATTTTGTTGGAAATTTATTTCTTTTCTTGAAAATAGAAAAATTTTGCAACAACAGAGGTAACTACTTCATTCTGCGAACATACCTCATCTTTGAGAGCCTTGAAATCTTTGAAATCTTTAAAATCGTTGCGAAATCTTGAAATTGCTGCAAAAAAAAAAATTTCTTGGATTCTTTCAAATTTTGTAAATATTTCAACTCTTCAAAAACTTTAGAATCCTTGAAATCTGTTAATTTTTGCATGAAATCTTTGAAATATTAGTGAAATTTTCAAATTTTCTAAATTGTTTTTTTACCCTTTTGAAACCGTTTATATTGAAATCTCTGAAATCTGGTGTACTGTAAAGTTCTTTAAAATCTTTAAAATCTGTGAAAGCCTTGTAAAATGCGCAACATCCATTTAAATATTTTAAAATCTTCGAAATATTTTGAAACCATGGCTCTGGCTCACTCTAATTTTGAAACTGAATTAACATCGAAATCTCAACTTCTAATTTTCATAATTTGTAATTTGAATAACTCAAAAAGGGTATATCAGCGGAAACAAAATTAAAAAAAAAAAAAAATTATCCACAATATCAGGGTGGTGATTCGGCGGACGATTGAAAATTTCCGTCCATTTCCCGGTTTTTCCCGGTCAAGTTTTTCAATTTTCCCGGTCAACTAAAAGTAACATATTCATAATTCCAGAAACAATATTCTTTGAATCATTACATATTTCCATCTATTACCAAATTGAAAAAAATGTGTATGAGGAAGTACCATAACTCCCAAAGATTCATGGAAATCTGTCATTATTGTAAAAGAAATTGAACTTGTTTGAAAATTCATGAAATTTGTAAAAATGAATGAATCTTGTTGAGATTCGGAAGATTTATCAAATTCGCGGGAACTTACGAAATTCTGGAAATTTATGACAAAGTATGGAAAATTTATAACGGAAAACTAAACAAAGAAATATGCCGGAATAGAAAGCTCAAATCCTAAAAGCAATACAGATATACATAAATGATCCATATCATAAAGACACCCTTTAAAAGTTTATTATCCGAAATATACACAAAATGCCAAATTTTTAACCCACTACAATCAATCTAGAATGGTTAAAGTAATAATAAGCAATTTGATATTCAGGATAAAATCCTCGGAACTCAAATTGTAAAGGTGCATGTAAAGAAAATCATCCGGGCAAATTGGAATTAAATACAATTACACTGAATAAAGTAAATGGGTACTGATCGGGAGAAGCTTGGGAACGCTGGCCACAAAATTTGGCCCTACCTCGGGCCAGGGCAGCCTCCGCTCTCTCTTGTTGACGTAGGGCATCCAAATATCCGCGCACTAAAAGAAGCACGAGAAATATTAGAAAGAAACCAAACTCTGGAACCTTGTTTTACTTTGTTTTTTTTTTCACCATATAGAAAAAAAAGTAGGTTAAATCCATAGGAAAAGGGCACTCACTTGTCACTGAAAAAGTAATCACCAACAATAGGAAAAATTGCGGAACTGACGGCACTCACTTCTAACTCACGACGAGAAAACGTTCAAACTGATTTCACAGTACAGAAATCACGAGTTTCTGCTACCAGTAGAAATACATAAGGGCTCTAATTACAAGATAGCGAGTCAGAGTAAGGTGGGATAAGTACGGAATGTGC
>CAKNXH010000510.1:91325-119720 GCA_932178445.1 Andricus quercusramuli | reverse complement strand
AATTTGAGTGACATTTTTTAAAGGACGGAAAAATGCTTTTTGATAAAAAAATTGAATATGGTTGAAAATTCGTCTTTTTAATTTGCAAATTACTCTCTTTTTATTAAGAATTCAAATATTTTGTTGGAAACTCATCTCCGTTGGTAAAAAATGCAACTAGTTTAAAATTAATGTTTTTGCTTAAAAATTCATCTATTCGGATGACAAGATATTTATTTTGTTAAAAATCCGTCTTCTTGTTTTGTTAAAAATCCGTCTTCTTGGTAGAAAAGTTATCTATTTCGTTAAAAACTTATATTTTGATGTGAAAAAATTGAACTGTTTTGTGAAAAATTCGTCTCTTGTGGAAACAATTTAATCTTTTTTGGTTAAAAATGCAACTAATAAAAATTAATTTTGTTTTGGTTTATGATTTAGATATTCTGTCCAAGTTGATAACAATTTCACGAAAAAATAATTAAAAGTATCAAATTCAACAGATTATAATAGTTTCACGGATAGTCTTTGTGGGACGAATTTTCTCAGTTTGTTTAAGAAAACATAAGAAATTCACCATAGCAACGACGAAAGAAATTTAAAGTTTTGAAGTTTGTTATCTTTATTTTTCAAAACACGAAATAGAAGAACAGCTCCAACCAATCATAAATACGAGTTTCTGGACAAAAATAGTTTTAAATTGTTTCGAGTTATTTCGAGATGGATCGAGAAATAATCGAAAATGGCGCCATGCGCTTTTTAATAAAACAAGTAGCAAAAGCGCGCTACGCGCGCGAATGCATGTTTTTAAATATCTCAAAACAGATGTATAATTTTATTTTACTACAATTCATTCATTTTTTTATTGTTTTAATGTTTCATTTAATTTTTTCTTCCGGAAGATTTGGAATAGTTCATCCGTTACCTGGAATTTTTGAAAAGTTAAAATATTAAATGTATGTAAATAAAAAATATGTTTAAAAACCCTATCATATTAAAATTTACGTAGAATTTGCTCACATTATTTTTAATGGATTTAATTTAATCTATATCGAAAAAAGAACTTTTTTAGATATCTACTTGAAATAAAAAAAAATCTCTCATCTCTCAAACAGAAAACATTAAATTTTGTATTTCAAAGTGCTGAAGACCTTGGTTCCATTGATTATTATAATTATGTTATGAATATATTATTAAGATAACATAAAGTATATTCCAATTTAAAAAGATTTTTATTATAAGTTAAAAAAAAAACAATTAAATTCGTACCAAAAAAGACAAATTTTGAACAAAATAGGTGAATCCTCAACAAAAAAAAATCAGTTTTTACCAGTTTTATTTTTAACCAAAAAAGATGAAATTTGTTTAGAAAGAGACAAATTTTTTATAAAACGGTTACATTTTTTTAAAAAGGATAATTTGAATTTTCAACAGAATAGTGGAATTTTGAACTAATAAAAATCAATTTTCAACAAAAAATGGAACAGTTAAACAGTGAAGAAAATTAATTTTGAACCAAAATGATGAATTTTCAACTAAAGATTATGAATATTCATATAAAATTATTGATTTTTAAACAAAAATATTAATTTTTTACTAAAATCAAGAATCTCCAATAAAAAACAATGAATTATCAACAAAGTAGTTGAATCCTAGACAAAAAAATTAATTTTCAATCAGTTGCATTTTTAACCGAAAATGACGAATTTTAAACAAAAGAGTGGAATTCTCAACCAAAAAA
Source organism: Andricus quercusramuli (assembly GCA_932178445.1). Taxonomy (NCBI): domain Eukaryota; kingdom Metazoa; phylum Arthropoda; class Insecta; order Hymenoptera; family Cynipidae; genus Andricus; species Andricus quercusramuli. The sequence continues at coordinate 118,003 of CAKNXH010000510.1, read as the reverse complement.
GATTCAATGATTTTGAATACAATATGAAAATTTTTATTAAATATTTTTTTTTATGTTTATTTATTAATTTATTTTTCATCATACCTCAATCGAAAATTCGACTTTCGATGCCTGTGGAGCGGGTCGAAAATAGAATTTTCAACCCTAGGGAAGAAAGTGACAGATCAATGTAAATTTTCTACCCTAGGGAAGAAAGTGACAGATGAATGCAAATGGCGCTGTTTCTTTGTTCACTAGCGCATTAGGTATTTCAGCTAGGGTGAGAGGAATCCAAGATGTCTGCACGCTGAGGGCCGTACAATAATACCAATTGCATTATATAAAACTTTATTTTTTTAATAACTTGAAAGATAATTATTAACTAACATAAGTGTATTTAGTTATTTATCACAAGTTATTCAGTTAGTTAATAAAATCGATTCTCGATCATCATAATGTATCGATAATCGCGAGACTTGTCTTGAAGCAAACTTCAATCTACTTCGATTGTAATGGAGCGCGTCTGTGAAGATAGTAAAAGGTTGAAAAAAAACAGCATTTTCTTCGAAAATAAAGTGAAAAATGGACTCAAATAATGTGCAGTGCAACGATTCTTTTGGTTTGCCTTCGGACATAGAAAAAGCCGCGAAAGATGTCACAAATGAATTGCTGCCCGATAAATCGCGTGATCGCTATGAAGCAGCGTATCAGAAATTTCTTGAATGGCAAAAATCCGTAAAAACAGATTTATTGACGGAAAATGTTTTACTTGCATACTTCAAAAAACTTGCTGAAGATTATCAGCCATCAACCCTATGGAGCCACTTTTCGATGCTTAAAGCAGTCATTGAAAATAAAAGTAAGGTTAACATCGGAAGCTACTACCTTTTAAATGCATTTTTGAAGAAAAAATCCAAGGGGTACGAGAGTACTAAATCAAAAGTTTTGGAGGCCAAACATGTGGAAACATTTCTCAACGAAGCTCCTGACAATCGATGGTTGGTAGCAAAGGTGAGTACAATTAACAATGATAACCTCAAATTAAGTCAAATTACCAAATCGTGCTAAAAAATAAAAACTTTTCATCATATTTCATGATAAAAAATTGGGAGTACATGAGTTCAATGAAATCAAATCATTTGATAACCTGGAATATATTATTAACAATAACAATAAAAAATACAAAAAAGTGGAAAAATAACTACAAATTCATCAAATATGGAAATTAATAAAACATTTTTTCAAGGTCATTCTGGTCATTGGTATCACCGGAGGATGCAGGGGAGGTGAACTCCCAAATATTAAATGCAGCGACATTGAGGATAAAGGCTCTCTTATGATAATCAGAATCCCTGATACGAAGAATAATGTTCCTCGAACCTTCGTCATCGAGGAGACCTTCATGGAGATAGTTAAAAAATATATGGCTTTACGTCCTAAAGACGTTCCGACTGATCGTTTTTTCCTCAATTACCAAAACGGTAAATGTACCGCACAAGTCATTGGCAAAAATAAGTTTGCGAACACTCCGAAAGAAATTGCTCTATACTTGAGATTGCCTGATGCCCACCTTTATACCGGTCATTGTCTTCGCCGAACTTCAGCCACTCTGCTTGCTAACCAAGGAGCAAATGCTCGAATGCTTCAACAACACGGGGGTTGGAAGTCAAGTTCTGTTGCATAAGGTAACATCAAATTTTCTTACATATCAATGCAATTATTACTTCTATTTTTGTATTACATAAAATTATATTTAATTTCGCTTAATTTATAATTCAACTCATTTTTTACAGGCTATGTTGAAAATTCTGTCAACAACAAAAGGAAGATTGGAAACTTAATCACTCGTGATATTAATTTGCTACCATTGAATTCCAGTTCCGGAGCTGAAATCTTGCAAGAAGCAAAGCGACCTCGAATAGAATCCTGTGCAACAGTTACGAACTCTTCAACGTCATTTTTGGAAAACCCTGCTTTAAATCTTTCCAATTCTGGAATTCATTCTGAAACGAATCGTCAATATACTTTGACCACAAATAACTCCTTCGACAATAAAAATGACAATCGAAATAACCAAACGATCAATATCAGGGATTGTAATCTTCACATTCATTATAACTAAAAAAATAACGACGGGTCTTGCAAAAAAGCCCTTTTCCATAATGTCAAGTTGGTTTTCTTTTCAAGCTTTGTTTCAAGCTGAAAATTTTAGTTTTATGTATAGAATAAAACCAGGAAATCAGTCTATTAAGTAAAAATGAGAGAAATTGTAACAATAGGCTGTGAAACTCTCTATACGTATGTTTAATGTGGATATACGTATGATATATGATTAAAAATTAATTTAAAAATGCAAATTGATGTTTTTTATTATTTAAATACCCACATCACTTTTTGAAAATAGCAACTCCATATTTTTATTTTTTGAATTTTTTTTTATTTTTGTAAATTATTAAATTTCTTCATTATTATTGACTAAGGGAATAATATTTCCTTATATATTGATTTTTGTATCCCATAAACAAGCCCCTCCTCTTTCATTGTTTGAAAAAAATATTTCGAGTGTATTTTTTTCTTTAAATTGATTCATTAACTAATTAAAATCTTATTTTATTTAATGAATTTTACTCCCCCCACTGCTAGTTCATACACCCTCGTTTGATTTCCCCCTCGTCTTTTTTTTTAATGAATTCATTCCTATTTCACTGTATTCATGTACACTTTTTAACTCGACATTTAAATTTACCGCCGAACCAGCTACGCCTCCAAGCCCAGTCAAAAAATCTCTAGGCGAGCGACCCTATTTCCCCCATTCAATTCACTAAAAGTTTCTATATTGCAAAAATCGATGAAATTACAAAATTTGTGTGAACTCTAGGCATCTCAAGTCGAATTTTCATTCTCGGTATGATGAAAAATAGTATGCATGACTCGGGTCGAGGCAACGATTTCACTCGTGTGATATCTGCCCTCGCTTCGCTCGGGCAGCTAACTTCACACTCGTGAAATCGTTGCCTTTCGACCCTCGTCACGCAATATACTATTTCTGGTTGAAAATTTTTTTGTCCAACTGAAAATTTGACTTTTTTATTTTTGGTAGAAAATTTATCTTTTTAGTTGAAATTTCATGAATTTGGTTCAAAAATAATTTTTTTAGTTGAAGATTCATTATTTCAGTTGAAAATTCACTTAAATTTTTCCATTTTTTGTGGAAAATTTACTTTTTTTTGATGGAAATGTAATTTTTTTTGTAAAAAATTTATCTGTTTTGTAGAGATTTAACTATTTTATTTTTTCTTGCGAATTTATTTCTTTGGTTGAAAAAAAAACTATTTAGTCGAAAATTCGTTTTTGTTGTTGATAGAAGATTCATGTTTTAGGTTGAAAATTCATCATTCTGATTAAAAATTAATTTCTTCGGTTCAAAATTAATTTTTTTTTAAAATTAATTTTATTTATAGAAAATTCAGCTCTAGGGTGTAAAATTAAATTATTTTTTTGAGAATGAATTTTTTTGGTTCAAAATTTCTTTGTCTAACTGAAAATTAAACTATTTTATTTTTGGTGGAAAATATATCTTTTTAGTTTAAAATTCATGATTCTGGTTAAAAAAATAATTTTTTTTTAGTCGAGGATTCATAATTTCAGTTGAAAATTCACTTAAACTATTCCATTCTTTGTGGAAAATTGACCTTTTTTGATAGAAGAGTAATATTTTCGTAAAAAATTATCTGTTTTGTAGAAATTTAACTATTTTTTTAGGAATTCATTTCTGTAGTTGAAAAAAAAACTATTTATTTGAAAATTTGTTTTTGTTGTTGATAGAAAATTCATGTTTTTGGGTTAAAAATTCCACTATTTAGTCGAATTTTCATGTTTTTGGGTAAAAATTCCACTATTTAGTCGAAAATTCATATTTTTTGTTGAAAATTCATCATTGTGATTATAAATCAATTTTTTTGGTTGCAAATTCGTTTCTTTTTAGTTGAAAATTAATTTTTTTTAAATTAATTTTATTCCTAAAAAATTCATCTTTTGGGTGAAAAATTGAATTATTATTTAAAGAATTCATTTTTCTGCTGAAAATTGGTTGTTTCAACTAAAAATTGAATTCTGTTTTTTTATTCATTTTTTTTTGAAAAAAAAACAAACTATTTTGTTGAAAATTCGTTTTTTTTGTTGAAACTTTATTTTTGCAACATTTTATCTATTTTTATTTTTATTAAAAATTGATCTTTTCTAGATGAAAATGCATCTACTTCGTTGAAAATGTGTCTTTTCAGGTAGAAAATTAATCTTTTGGGTTGAAAATTCAACTTAAAAATTGCGGTGGCAGGTAGCCATAGAAATTCATAGCCCAATGTAGGAAAATTAAAATTTTTCTCCCAACCTGGGATTGAAAATTTTCTGAAATATAAAGAAATACTTATAAAGAAATAAAAAAAAGAATTTCACAGTTAAATATTCATTTTTCTTTGGTTGATAATGAATTTTTTAAACCGGAAATTTAACTATTCTGCTTATTTTACTTATTATAATAATTTAAAATTCATCTTTTTTGGTTAAAAATTCTATTATTTGGTTGAAAATCCGGTTACTTTTTTTTCATGGCTGCAGATTCAACTGTTTTGTTCAAAAATGGTTTTTTGATTGAAGTCACCATTTTTTATTAGATATAAAAATACTTTCATTGTTCAAATATCAAATTTTTTTGTTAAAAGGTCATCTTTTTTGTTAAAAATTATTTTTTCGATTGAAAAAAAATTCATGTATTTTGATAAACGTTCGTCTTTTCTTGGTAAAAAAATTATCTTCTTGGCTAAAAATTCATCTCCTTGGTTTCCAATATACCCATTTTGTTGCAAATTCATCATTTTTGGTTGAAAGTTTAACTTCTTCGTCAAAAATATTTTTTATTTGTGTGTAAGATTTATAATTTTAGTTGAAAATTCAACTCTTTCGTCGAAGAATTAACTATTTTGATAACATTTTTTTTGGTTAAACATTCATGCATTTTTTTGAAAATTCAACGTCTACAAAAAAATTTTCTGTTGAACTTAGAATATTGTAAATATTCTAGAAGTGGGAGTCGTAACTGGGTAAATCTCAAGAAATACGTTTAGAAACAAATAATTAATTTTCAGCGCTCAAGAGATTTATATCCCAAAATAGGAAAGCTGAAATTTTTCTTCCACACTAAAATTCAAAGTTTTCTAAAGAATTCCTTTTTTCTGAAATATTATGTGGGTCATGACTAACCTACGATTTTCAGCAATTACGATTTTCATAAAATTTTTTTGTTCATCTCTCAAGTAAATAAAAAACGCATTTTTCACAGCTAATCCAACGTGCTCTGTAGACGTCTCACGGACGTGCCGTCCGCGCGCGAACGCATAACGCCAACCAATCACGTGCAACCTGCCGTACTGCTACGGTCCGTGTCAGCACTAAAGGTGTTCGCACCAGAAAATCCGTTGTTGTGCGCTAGAGACGTCTCACGGACGTGCCGTCCGCACACGGACTCATAGCGCCAACCAATCACGTGCAACCTGTCGTGCTGCTACGGTCCGTGGCAGCACGCACTCAAGTGGGTTGCGAACTAAGTGTGAGTAGCGACATACTTGTGTACGTCACCGCTCGGACCGCAGCAGCACGACATGTTGCACGTGATTGGTTGGCGCTATGAGTTCGTGCGCGGATGGCACGTCCGTGAGACGTCTCCAGCGTACTGCAACGAATTTTCTTGTGCGAATACCTTTACTCAAGTGCGCTGCGAACTAATGTAAGTAGCGACATACTTGTGTGCGTCACCACTCGGACCGCAGCAGCACGACATGCTGCACGCGATTGGTTGGCGTTATGAGTTCGTGTGTTGACGGCACGTCCGTGAGACGACTCTAGTACACTGCAACGGATTTTCTTGTGCGAATACCCTTTCTATTGAATATATTATTTAGATAATCTGACATTTCTCATAAACCTGAAGTTTGCAGACTTTTTATTTTAAACGGCAACAAAAAATTACAGCTTTATTCAATCATGAACACAGTTTCGAGATATGAATCAAAAATGGCGCCATGCGCTTTTTAATAATTGGAAAGCGTTTGAATTTAAAATTTTTTTCAAGAAATCTGTATCATCATCAAGGAATAACATACATTTTTAACGTCTTTCCACAGTAGATGTAGCTATGAATTAAGAATTATTTTACTTAATTTTTGTTCTGAAGAAAGATCTTCTCTAGTCTGGAAAAGACGTTAAAAATTTATGTTATTCTCTGATAATAATACGGATTTCTTGAAAAATTTGATTTGAAAGCACCTGACCGGAAATCAGAAGTTCTGTGGTTCGACTCCCAGCGGAGCGAAAAAAGATCCTTTTTCAGAAAAGAAAATTAATTTAAAAAATGTATTATTCATTCCGATATTTATAATTATTATATTTTAATCAGGAGATTGAATGACACCTTTGGACAATGCGCGAGGCCAAAGATTGGATGGCAAATTGATCCCTTCGGACACTCAAGAGAGCAAGCATCAATGTTTGCCCAAATGGGATTCGATGGTCTACTTTTTGCTCGCCTTGATTATCAAGATAGAAGTAAACGATACGGTACTAAAACGGCAGAATTCATATGGAGGGGTAGTCCCAGTTTAGGTAAACAAATTTCAAATTAACAGATGTTTATAATAATAAAGTGTAAACTTATAATTTGTAAAACAGCTGATTAACAAATATTTTTATTCGATTTAGGCGAGAATGCTAATTTATTCACATCCGTACTTTTCAACCAATATAATGCACCGGATGGTTTTTGTTTCGATATTACTTGTCATGATGAACCTTTGATTGATGATCCTGAGAGTCCAGATTACAACATAGATCGAAGAGTAAGTTTCAAAGTCTATAGTTTTTTTTATCAGCTATATGGGAATAATTTTCGGTTGGTTCAAATAGTTTAAAAAAATTGTTATTTTGTTGTAAAAAAATTAATGCAGAAAGTCATTTTTCGAGATTGGCAATGTTTTGTAATTGTTTAGACAATTCTTATAAACAAATTCACAGTTTGGCCACTTTGCAACGAAAAGGCTCAATTTCAGTTTATGGAATCAACTCAGAATGTCTTTCCGATGACGCTTTGCTATGATATTTTGCAAATTGACAACAATTATCTATTATTCAAACAATTTTTATAAACAAATTCACAGTTTGGCGATTTCTCAATGGAAAGGCTGAATTTTTGAATTCTTCTAACCAACTGGAAATTATTCCCAGATAGTCGAAACACTGTTTTGAGATTTTCTGTGGTCAATCTGAATGTCTTAAGAATGGCACTTGGAAAAAGTAAAAAAAAATCAACTTTGTTGTTAATCAACAAATTGTAAGGAAATTATATAATTCGAAATCAATTTTTTAGGTGGAAGAATTTTTATCATTTGTCGAGATGCAAGCAGGATCCTACAGGACAAATAATATTTTAATTACTATGGGAAACGATTTCACGTACCAAGACGCTGACATGTGGTATACTAACTTGGATAAACTTAACAAGTACGAAAAAAATATTATCTTTGAATAATTCTAGAAATTGCTTCTTTTTCCGAAAGTTTCCATTTTTTGTCCCCTTTAGAGTCTAGTAATAATTAATTCAAGTTAACAAAAATAATTGTTTAAATAATTTATTATTATTGTTAATAATGTCCTATTTGCTTAATGCTAGAAAGTTGCTGCTTTTCCTGAAATTTTTAACTATTAGTCTATTTTTCACTTGGAATGACTTTATCATTATTAAGTAGAGCGAAAATAATTGCTCAAATCGTTTCCAATTGGAATGCATAATATTGCGCAATATACTCGACTGAGTGCTCGCGCACTGAGACCCTCCTGAGGCGAGAGTCGCAACTGTCTCTCGCCCTGCGTGCTTAGAAATTACATCAGCCAGCAATTCTAGGAATTGCTAATCCGGGGGCTACTAAATCGGGGTCCGAGTGTACTTACTTACACCGCAAATATTTTTATCATACTAATTCGAATTCTGACAATAATTTATTCACCTTTTATTTAGATATATTAATTTGCGAAATGGATCCGATTATAATGCAATTTATTCAACTCCGTCTTGTTACATCAAAGCGCTGAATGAAGAAAAGTTAGCATGGTCATCAAAAAGTGATGATTTCTTCCCTTACGCTAGTGAATACAATGCATATTGGACTGGTTACTATACTTCTCGCCCAACGATTAAATTTTATGAAAGAATGGGCAACAACTTTTTACAAGTAAGGGAATTTGATTACATTATAATTTCATGATGATTTTTTTCAGAATATAATTTATTTATTGATATATTATTATCGTTAATAAAGGGCCTACAGTGTTGCGCCTTTGTATTCAGTACACCGAACTCTCATTTTCAGTCTAGTTTTGGGGGTTGTTTGCAAATAGCCTTGGCCACAGTTCTGGGCGATCCAAATGTAAACACTCATGACAGCCTGAACCGTTCCCAACTGAAGTGCATAATATTGCGCAATATACTCGAGTGAGTACTTGCCCACTGCGGCCCTTCCGAAGCGAGAGTCGCATCCGTCCGGGGGACAGAATCCGAGAGTTGGGTGTATTTTGGAAGAATTATTAATTAATTCCAAGCTTTATTTGAAATATTATTCTCTAGTCTATAAATTATGGAAATTCCCATTGATTGGTCGCAGGCTTCTCTGTGAACTATTTCGTGAAATGTTAACTTTTTTGTTAGAAATTCATATTTTCGTACTAAAAACTCAACTCTGGTGTAGAAACTTCGTCCTATTAGTTTGAAAATTAACCAATTTAATTCAAATTTGTTTTCTTTCTTGGTTAAAAAGTCTGTTTTGGTGGAGAATTCCATTATTCTTTTGAAAATTTTTCTTTTTTGTATGAATTCAACTATTTATTATCCAAAAATAAAATCTTTTTCTGTGAAAATATTAATTTCCACATTTTTCTCTGAGAGCTCACCTTTTTCTGTTGAAGATTCATCGTTTTAGTTGCAAATTCATCTCTTTAGTTTAAAATGTAACTATGTGTTTAAAAATTTATCTTTCTGGACGAAAATTCAAGAATTGAGTCACATTGTTTTCTTCCTTGAACAAAAAATGTTTCTTGATTGAAAATTCAATTATTTGGTTGAAAAATCAAACATTTGGTTAAAAATTACCTCTTTTGGTTGAAAAATAATTTCTTACAGTTGAGGATTTAACTATTTTGTCGAAAATTCGTATTTTTTATGAATTCAACTGTTTTTGATTCAAAATTGAAATATTTTCTGGTTGAGACACTAATTTTTAGATTTTATTTGCAAATATAACTATTTAGTTGAAAATTAATTTTTGTGGATGAAAATCCGACAGTTTAGTTGACCTTTTTTTCTTGAATAAAAAAATCCTTTTTGGTTGAAAATTGAACTATTTTGTTGAAAATACGTCTTTTAGAATTAATTCAACTTCTTTTAATTTGAAATAAAATGTGTCTGGGTTCCGATATCAACTATTAAATTTTTTGTTGAGAATTAATATTTTCAAATCCAAAATTTAACTATTTGGCAAAAAGTTAATGTGCCTTTTTAAAAATTCATTTTTTTAGTTGTAAATATAACTTTTTTTTTCAAAACTAGCTGTTTTTGGTTGAAAAGTAATTTTTTTAAATGAAAATTTAAATATTCCATTTTCCGTTGAAAATTAATCTTCCTTAGTCAAAAATCAACTATTTTAGTTAAAAATTAATCTCGTAGGCTGAAAATTTAACCCTTTTCTTAAATTCATATTTCTTTATGAAAATTTATATATTTGGACCAAAATTCAATTATTTGGTCGGAAATTGATTTTTTTAAATACACTATTCGGGATCAAAAATTCGTTATTTTGGCTTGAAAATTTAAATTTGAAGATAGATTACTTTGTTGAAAATTCGTGTGTTTGGTTAAATATAATTATTTTGTTAAAAATCCATATATTTTCGTAATAAAAATTCAACTCTTGAAAAATTCACGTTTTTAGTTTGAAGTGTTAACAATTCCATTCAAATTTGTTTTCTTTTTTGGCTGAAAAATCGTTTTCAGTTGAGGATTGAACTATTTTGTTGAAAATTTATCTTTTTTGGATGAATTAAACTGTTTTGAATTCGAAAAAAATCTTTTTTTTGTAGATATATTAATTTTAATTTGACTTTATTGTAGGTAGTGAAACAGCTTTCGGTTGTAAGCAATGAGCCAGATAACCTGGCATTGGATAAATTCCGTGAAGCCATGGGCGTTTTACAACATCACGATGCTATTACAGGAACAGAAAAACAAAACGTTGCACACGATTATGCTAGAATTTTATCCAAAAGTATAAAAGATGGAGAGAAAATTAGTTCCAATACATTGAGGTTTGATTTTCTTTTTATTTACTTACATTATTTTCTTTCAATTTATTTTTCTCTCAAGTATGTTCACCAGTTATTTCAAGTTAAAAAATGAGCATTGTTAAAAATGATTCGAAAAATCAAGAAAAATATTCTCAACAAAATATTCCAGCATAAAATATTGTTTATTCAACAATATTTATTCAGAGTTTTATGTTTTTGATTTGTCTTCGGGTAATTGTTGCGATTCTTATTTAATCTTAATATTGTGAGCTCATATCATTTCTTGAAAGATTCTTTGAAAATGTCTTTGGTACGTTTTTATTTAGAGGGATTTATTCAGGAAAAATATTGTTTTTAAAAGTAAGAATTGTATAGTTCCCTAATCAAATGTTTCAAATTAAAACGTACCAAAGAGATTTGCAGAGAATCCTTAAAGGAATAAAATAAGCATTATGAAAATTTAAAAAAATGCTATATTTGTTTGGAAAATTATTATGTGAATTGAGTGATGTGTTTACCTTTCCAATATTTCGATACATATTTGTCAAAATATACAACTTAATTTCACTAATTTCTGAATTAATTTTCAGAAAACTGTTACGGAATGGGAAAAAATCAGAAAAAATAGAATCTCTAGAATTCTATTCTTGTCCATTATTGAATATTAGTTCATGTGAGCACACAGAAGTTAATAAAAACTTTGTTGTTACCGTATACAATCCAACGAGTCAACCTCTTAGAACTTTTATCAGACTTCCCGTCACAGGAAAATCTTATCAAGTGAAAGATTACATAGGTAAATTTTTTTAAATCTCTTGAATCATAATTTACTTCACGGATGAGACTACTTCTATGTTGACACCTCGGCAGTCGAAACGAGAAGCCCTCATTGCTTGGTCTCGTAGACCGTACTTATATTGACTTCGCTCCGGCGGCAGCGCACCAATCGCGACGCAGGCAAGTGGGGGCATTAGTAGAGTCACGCGGACTGGTTCGCGCTCAACATGCACAAGTGAACTGGTGGGGATCGTTTTGTTGGTATCACTAAGAGGGGGTTTCGTGCGATTGGTTCGCGCTCGTCACATAACAGTTTACGATATCGGTCGCAAGAGAGACTTCAATATTTTTACGGGGATGCGCGACTCGGAATTTTGAGTCTTCTGACAGCTGAGGTTAGCATATATTGATAACGAAAGTAAGCAGAATTTTGTATGTCGACAAAGTATAATCTATAATTAAGAATAAATTGAGCGGACGTGAGTAGTATACACAATAAAATAAAAATTCTTACAGGAAACGAAGTCGTAACACAAGTAGTACCAATTTCGACAACAATTAAAAGAATTCCTGGCCGGGAAAGCTCTGCTTCATATGAACTTGTATTTTTGGCAACTGGAATACCTCCTTTAGGTTATTTATCATATTATGTGAGCAAAAATGATCAGAAGAATGGAGTTCCAGCGACCGATTTAACTGAAAATCAAAATAGCTATGCATCAAATAAGGTGAATGAGAAGAAAACTTAATTATTACTATTTTTATGTGTTATTTATTATTGTGATTATATTTATATATTTTCTGAGAAGTCCCGAAGGACTTTCCAAAATCAAAACCCTTTGCCGCTAAGGCTGATAAACGTGAATCGGAGCGAAATACTTGATAATAAAATAATAATTCTCAGACTAGCATTATGCAATGGAAAAACTACAGGAAAAGTTAAAACCGCTCCACATAGGAGTCTAAATAACTGCTTGCCTAAACTTTATACAGTCATAAAACAATGATTGTCGTCTCAAATAATTGAATTTTTTTGTTTTTATTGATTCACTGAATAATAAAACTGCATCTTATTAATGTAGGAACGATATTCAATTAAACAATTATTAAAATATGCTACACATATTCCTGAAAGTAATATGCCTTTGATAATATTTGGTGAAATGTGTAAAGAATTATCACCTAGCCGGTTCCATCACTGTTGGTAGCATGCTTATTTTATTTTCAGGCATTTAGTATCAGTGTTGACACAAGTGGGAAAGTTGTTATCGAATCTAAAATCCAAAAAGGAGTTAAGCTAACACAATCAATCCTTTACTATGAGGCAATAGTAAGTGAATACCCAGGACTGTGGATGGCTGGAAATAACGGTCGTGCTTCTGGTGCCTATATCTTCAGACCGAATTGTACTACCGGAATTAGCGAGTTTAACTATAAAGGAAATGCCCAACTATTCAGAGGTTCGTGTACCATTGCAATATTTCATTTTATTCACTATTACAGTGGATTATCCTCTGCAGATCAGGGTCTAAAATGTGTCAGATTTTTTCACCAAAATACCTAGCTGAAAATTCCAGCACAGGAACCTCCGAGGATCCTGGACATAGTGCTGGACACGAACCTGCACGAACCTGCATGAACCTCCACGAACATGGACGATTCCTGTACGGATCCTGCACAGGAATTTGGCGAAGGAACTGTACATGATCCTGCAAACGAACCTGTATGCAAGCTAACCTTTGAAGGACCCTGTACAGGTTCCTTCATATAGTGACTCGAGACGGGTTCATGTACAGGAACTTGTTCAGGATTTTATACGTGAACCCCATACGTGTTTAGGTACAGGAACCCGCGCCTCAATTTACTTCGCAAAGGAACCTGTACAGGAACATATACTCGACTATTTAAAAGTTCCTTTGTCAGTGCAGGTTCCATTGCAGGATCATGTAGAGTTTTCTTCGCCCAATTCCTGCAGAGAAATCGTCGAAATTACCAGTGCAGGATCGTGCAGGATCGTGCAGGATCGTGACTATATCAAATTCAATTCAGAACGCTCTAAATTCCTAACATTTCAAGTGAAAATATTTATTTTTCAACAAAATGGATTAATTTTTAACCGAATTGTTGAATTTCCAACAAAATTGATTAACTTTCATTTAAAACAAATCGATTTTCAACCAGAAGAAAAAGAGATGAATTTTAAAACCAAAAAGACTAATTTTTAATAAAACACCTATAAAACAACCTATACTCGATCATTCAAATGTTCCTTTGTCAGTGCAGGATCCATTTCAGGATCATGCACAGTTTCCTTCGCCCAATTCCTGCACAGGAACCGTCGAAATTACCAGTGCAGGATCGTGCAGGATCGTGACTATATCAAATTCAATTCAGAACGCTCTAAATTTCTAACATTTCAAGTGAAAATATTTCTTTTTCAACAAAATGGATTCATTTTTAACCGAAATTGATTGACTTTCATTTAAAACAAATTGATTTTCAACCAGAAGAAAAAGAGATGAATTTTAAAATCAAAAAGAATAATTTTTAATAAAACACCTATAAAAGAACCTATACTCGATCATTCCAAGGTTCCTTTGTCAGTGCAGTATCCATTGCAGGATCATGCACAATTTCCTTCGCCTAATTCCTGCACAGGAATCGTCCAAATTAGCAGTGCAGGATCATGACTATATCAAAATTCAATTCAGAATGCTCTAAATTCCTCAAATTTCCAGTGAAAGTATTGCTTTTTCAACAAACTTGAGCGATTTTCATCCACATTGTTGAATTTTCAACAAAATCGATCAATTTTCATTTAAAACAAATTGATTTTCAACCAGAAAACAAAAGAGATGCATGCTGGAAACAAAAAGACTAATTTTTAATAAAATACCTATAAAACAACCCATACTTTATCATTCAAAGTTTAATTTGTTAGTGCAGGATCCATTGCAGGATCATGCACAGTTTCCTTCGCCCACTTCCTGCACAGGAACCGTCAAATTTACCTGTGCAGTTTCGTGTGCAGGATCGTGCAGGATCGAGACCATATCAAATTCAATTTAAATTGCTTTAAATTCTTAACATTTTAAGTAAAAATATTACTTATTCAACAAAATTGATTAATTGTTAACCAAACTGTTAAATTTCCAACAAAATCGATTAATTTTCATTTAAAACAAATTGATTTTCAACCATAAAACAAAATAGATGAATTTTTAAATAAAAAAGACTTTGCAAGTGCAGGTTTTAGTGTGCGATCATGTACAGTTTTCTTTGCCCAATTCCTGCACAGCAACCGTCAAGATTGGCTGTGCAGGTTTGTGTGCAAGATCATGCAGGATCATGCAGGATCATGCAGGATCGTGTCTATATACAATTAAATTTGAAACGCTTTGAATTCCTTACATTTCAAGTAAAAATATTGTGTTTTTAACCTAATTCAGTGATTTTAACCACATTGTTGAATTTTCAACCAAATCGGTCAATATTCATTCAAAATAAATTCATTTTCAATGAGAACAAAAAACTAATTTTCAACAAAAGAGATGAATTTTTAAATCGAAAAGACGAATTTTCAATGAAACACTGAAAATCAGAACCGATCATGTGCAGTTTCCTACGCCCGATTCCTGCACAGAAACCGTCAAGATTACCTATGCAGGTTCATGTGCAGGATCGTGCAGGATCATGCAGGATCGTGACTTTATCAAAATCAATTCAAAACGCTTTAAATTCCTTACATTTGAAGTAAAAATATTGCTTTTTTAACAGAATCGATCAATTTTCATTCAAAACAAATTAATTTTCAACTAGAAAAAAAAATAATTTTCAACAAAAGAGATGAATTTTGAAATCAGAAAGACGAATTTTCAATAAAACACTTGAAATCAGAATCGATCATGTACAGCTTCCTTCGCCCAATTCCTGCACAGGAACCGTCAAGATTACCTGTGCAGGTTCATGTGCAGGATCGTGCAGGATCATGACTGTATCAAATTCAATTTCAAACGCTTCAAATTCCTCAAGTTTCAAGTAAAAAAATTGCTTTTGCAACAAAATTTATGAATTGTTAACCAAGTTGTTGAATTTTCAACAAAATCGGTCAATTTTCATTTTAAAAAAACTGATTTTCAAGCAGAAAACAAAATTTCGATAGAAGAGATTAATTTTAATATTAAAAAGACGAATTTCCAATGAAACATTTGAAATTAGAACTGAAAAAGATTAATCTTTGAAGAAAACGATAATTTTTGAACCAATAGTTGAATTTTCAACATGAAAAAGCGAATTTTCAATAAAGTAATTGAATATTCAACCAAGAAGAATGAGTTTTCAAACAAAAAAATAATTTTTAAGATAATAGTTGAATCCGCACCCTAAGCAGATGATTTTCAACCAAAAAGTTGCATTTTTAACTGGAAAAGATCAAATATCTACGAAAAGTGATGAATTTCCATACCAAAAAGACGAATTTTTAACAAAAATGTCTAATTTTCCATTAAGAAAGAATTTTGAATGAGAAAAAAGGAATATTTCAAACTAATTATTTAATTTTGTTATGAAATAACAAATTTTTCATAAAACAGTGGGATTTTCAACAACCAAAGTTCTTTTTCATTTGAATAGTAGAATTTTCAACCAAGTAGTTGAATTAAAAAAAAAAAGACGAATTTTTAACAAAATAGTAGAATCTTTTTAATCTTTTCAAAAACAGTTGAATTCAACCAAAAAATAAGAATTTTCAAGAAAGAAGTAAAGTTTTCAACTAAGATAGAATTTTGGGTGAGAAAGAATAAAAATTTTAACCAAATTTTGCAATTTTCATGTCAAATGACAAATTTTTTACAATATTAAAAAATTTTTAGCGAAAAACTTTTTTCCTAGAATCAAATAGTTGAAGTATCAAATAAAAAGACGAATATTCAACAAAATAATTGAATTTTGAACCAAAGAGGATGACTTTTAAACAAAATTGCTTAAATTTCACGGATAAAAATTAATTCTCCACAGAAAATGTAACATTTGCTATTTCAAAAAAAAAAAAAAAAAATGTTATCCATTGTATATTAAAAGCAGTTGAATTGAACCAAAAAAGACACATTTTCAACAGAAGAGTCAAATTTTCATCTAAGAAAGAATTTTGAGTGAGAAAGAATAAACATTTCAACAAAATAGTCGAATTTTCAAACAGAGATATGAATTTTCAATAAAATAGTTCAATTCTGAACCAAAAAACGATGACTTTTATAACAAAATTGTTGACTTTTCAACCGAAAGAGATGAATTCTCAACGATAAATGTAACAGTTGATTTCTCAACAAGAAAGAATTTAATGGTATATTACAAACAATTGAGATTAGCCAAAAAATACAATTTTTTAACTAAATAGTATAATCCTTTATCGAAAAAGATTAATTTTCAACAAAACATTTGAAAAATTTTTAACAAAAAAAATTAATCAAAAGACAAGACTTCGATGAAGAAAGAATTTTGAATCAAGAAATAAAAGAAATCTCAAGCAAATGTTGAATTTTCAACAAAAAGAGGTGAATTCTCAACGAAAAATGTTAAAGCTGAAATTTGAAGAAAAAAATGTTAACTTCAGTACAAAATATTTGAATTTAAGCAAAATATAATGATCCTCAACAAAAAAATGTAATAGTTGATATTTCTACGAAAAAAGATTGAGAATTGGAATAAAAACTGGTTAAACGAAAAAGCTGAAATTTCTACCGAAAGAGATGAATTTTCAACAAAAAAGTCAATTTTCAAGTAAATAGTTGAATTTTATACAAAAATAGTTGAACTTTTAATAAAATAATTTTGTCTTCAACATAACAGTAGAACTCTTTAAAAAAAATTCTCAGTCAAAGATAAAATTAGTAGACGTTCCAATCCAAAAAAGTAACTTTCAACCACAAATAATTTGATTTTTTTCTTCGGATTCTGAAAATTCAGTTCAAATTTAAACGAAAAAATGAGAAAAAGGGGGGAAAAGGGTATAGAAGAATAACTGCGAATCATGCAATGAATAAATAGGACTTTAAAACCAATTTTGGATACTCAAAAAATATTACATTATAAAACTGGATTTTTTGCTTAAAAATAAAGTTAATTATCCACTGCACATTTTTAGGCCCTTCTGTAGATATTATTTTAGAATTTACCTGAAGAGCACAAATATAATAATTACAACAAAAATAACAGTAGCATTGATCGTTATAAAAAAAATTAAATTATAGGTCCCTTGGTGGAAGAGCTTCATCTATCCGTCAACGAGTGGATCAGCCAGATTGTAAGAGTGTACGATGGAGAAGAAAGAATTGAATTCAGTTGGCTAGTAGGCCCCATTGATATCGAGTAAGATTTCATTAATCAAATTTTAGTTTTAAAAATGTCAGGCTTTATCAGAAATGAAAACAAGACGTTGACGTTTGGTGAAGATTTCCTAAAAACGTCGAGGATCCAAACCCTCTTACGAGACGTACTTATTAATTAACAAACATTTATTCAGCAGATTTTTCATTCAAATTTACAAACCAAATTTAATTTCTATGTTCATCAACAAAATATTTAATTATCACATTCTTTCAGTGACGGTGTTGGAAAAGAAATAATAGCCAAATATACAACAGACTTCCAATCAAATGAAGAATTTTTAACAGACAGCAATGGTCGAGAAATGTTGAAACGAACAAGAAATAAGCGACCCACATGGACGTTAGATCTCGAGGAGCCAGTTGCTGGAAATTACTATCCAGTGACAACAAAAATTTCCATAAGCGATGAAGAAAGAAAATTAAAAATGGCTGTTCTCACTGACAGAGCACAAGGAGGCAGTAGTCTGAAGGATGGTGAAATTGAACTGATGGTGAAGACCTACTTATGAATTATTTATTATTATTTGATTTGATATTGATACAATGGTTTCAATTCATGAGGAAATTCAGACTTCAATATTCCAACTCTGTAAACTATTGACAATAAAATTGTACATTCCAGGTTCATAGAAGGTTATTGTGCGATGATAACTTTGGTGTAGGAGAAGCTTTGAATGAAACAGCTTATGGATTAGGATTAGTAGCTAGAGGAGAGCATTCTGTGCTTATTGGAAGCCATTCCGATTCATTTGTACTTCAGGAAAAAAATGAGGCCGTGAGATTGTCCCTTCGACCCTGGATTTTTGTCACTCCTCTTGAAAATACATCCTATGATTATTGGAAGGAAAATTATAGGATGCATGTAAGCATATAATAACTTCCTAAACAAAAACTAGCAACAAAAAATCGAATGATTGACAAGTCTTTTTACCTGAAGTCACTTGAAATAATTAGTTACTATCTAGGTCGTTTATTTATTTATGACCCCTGAAATAAATTGAAGCCACATAAAATTATTCACAGAGTTCTGGTCTGGCTGAAAGGTTACCTCCCAACATTCATATCTTGACTCTAGAACCCTGGAAAGACGGAAGTGTTTTATTGAGGCTGGAGCATCTCTTTGAAGCAGGCGAATCAGTCGTATATTCTAGGCCAGTTAAAATAAATATACAGGTACGTTTAACGTTTTCCCTTCCCCTAACACTTTTCCCCATGAATTTTACTTTTCCTATTTGTTTCCCTGTGTCTGATACTGCCGTTGGCTTTACCCCCCATACATGTCAATGTCGTTTTCCCTTTTCCTTTACATTTTCTTTTTTATTTCCCTATTCCTATACCTGCCCTTGAGACTTTATTTGCCCCTGATGCTGTCCCTTTCTTTTTTTATTTCCCTGTCTGCGTTCCTTTTTATTTTCCTGACTTTCTCAATAGCCGTCTCTGTCCCTTTCTCTGACAATGTGCTTGTCCCTGTTCCTTTCCTTTTCCATTTGGTGTCTCTGTTCCTCTCAATTTTCATATTTCTCACCATGTCCCTGTCACCATCTCTTTCCCTGTCCCGTTTCATTTCCCTGGCCTTTTCCCCTAACCCTGTCTTTGTCCTGGTTTCTACCTTCTTTACTTTTTATTTCCCTTACTCTGTTCCTTTTGATTTTCCTGATCCTTTCCCTAACCGAGTTTTTGTTCCTGTCTCTTGTCCCTGTTCCTATCCCTATCCCTTTTAATTTCTCTAACGCTGCATCAGTCCCTATCCCTGGATTTCTCTATGTTCCTTTCCCTATACATTTCCCTGTTCATTTTTCTGACCCAGGTCGATTTCCTGCCCCATTTCTGTAAATGTCCTTGTCTCTGCCACTGATCCTTTCCATGTGTTTTTCCGCTTTCATTTTCCTGCCCCTAACTCTGCTCTTTTGCATTTCCCTGAACATTTTCCTTTCTCTGCCCCGTCCCGTCCCCTTAACCATTTGGGTTCAGCACCTAGATCCAGTTCAAAGAAGATCCTCTCCTTTCAGATTTAGCTTTGGTTCCCACTAATACAATACATAAGGTGCTTTAGATAAAAAAAAAAAGAATCCGAAGTGGGAAATTGCGAATGTGCCACAAATGGAACATCCAGACTTAAGGGTACAAAATAATTAATTTTTCTTTTCAACATTGTTAGAAAGTCATCTGTGGTGGAAAGCCAAGAAACAATTGTTATTCTACCTGAAACACAAGGTAACATTGCAGTTGGTGCAGAAAACGAATGGCTTTCCTTTTTTGCAATACCTGCAACGTTTGCGCTCATCTTGGCACAAGGGAAAATGATCAATACTATCGTACCTAATCAAATCTTCTGGTCTTGGTACTCAAGGGGAATTGATTTTTTGATTCAACGAGACCAAAGGGGTCCTTCCACGGGTCTGTTTGCCATATTTTATGAGAGCTTCAGCAATGTCTAAGCAAAATTTCTTTACATGAGGAGTCACTTCAGCCAGCATTAGTGGATGCTCTTTCCTGTACATGAACGATGCGTTAACAAAACACATGTCGAGGAAACAGAAAAAAGTTAGGATACCAACGGTTGCTTGGTAAACGAGGCAATTGTGTTTATAAACCCCATCCATTGTCTTACTGTATTGAAAAACGATATTGGGACTTTCAATCCTGATCTTCTTTCTCTAAACTTTTCACTAACGCGAAAGTGAAGTTACAGTCGTTACTCTGAAAATAATGATTCCAAGCAATACACATTTATCATCTGCGAATTTAAGGATGATAATTGTCTTAGCATGTGTCTTGTAGCAAATTCTCCTTTGCCCTTGAGCCATGAGTTGTTTGTCCGATTGCAAAGGACAATGTTCAATCCGATTTGACCTGAAGAGTCCAGTAGCGTTAACATTTAGCTTTTCTTCCAAATACAGGAACAATCTTAAACTTGGAAAATAATTATCACAGAAAACTGTCGAACCGGATGGATCTTTGAAACTCTTGATTGATGCCAATACAACGCTAGCACTGACTCCTAAATCACGCTCTTCTTGTGTCAACTACATTTGAGTACCTTTGAGAAGATCAAAAGTTCCGGCCTCTTGATAAATAATAAAAGAATAAATAATGCCATTCAAACCAGCTAGTGCAGAAAGTTTGTACCTCCACTTGATGGGTATACTGGCAATGTATTGCCGCAAGCTACCAGCGAAAGTATCTTTGTAGGGATCATAGTTTAATCAATCGAATTTGATTTTGAATCACTTTTGTATTCACAGCAGTTTTCGGAAATTAAATTTAGAAAAGGTCTGATCTTAGTGAAACGATCTGAATTCTGTGGATTGTTATTGCAATCATCAGAAAAGTGGAACGAATTTTGAATGAGCACAAGACAAAGTACAGCACCATCTCCCGGATGATTTAAATCAGACGCGCTCCACTTCAAACCAAGCTTCCGTGGGTTTTGCTTTTTTGGTTTTTGTTTTTTTAATATTTTCTTTTTATAATTTTCACTTGGAACCGTGTTCTTCCTCTTTCGATTTCTTCCTTGCCGTTTGGAAACAGCTGCGCTAGTTCTGGGTTTGGGTTGAGGCTCCGGTTCAGATTCAGGTTCTGTTTCTTCCTCAAAGACGTCTGCTGCATCATCTTCGTCATTTTACAGAAGCCACTCATCCTTTTCATGTTAATTATCGGGCAGAATATAATTGTCAAAGTCCATATCAACAATTCCAGCGTTAAATAACAAATTTGTATTAAATGAAAAAAATATTTTTCAGGACCTATTCTCAGATTTCACTGTGACTTCAGTTCGTGAAACAACACTGGGTGGTAATCAATGGTTGGAGGATAATGAGCGTCTCAAATGGTTTCCAGACAATGACTATGTAGTA
This sequence comes from Andricus quercusramuli, assembly GCA_932178445.1. Classification (NCBI taxonomy): domain Eukaryota; kingdom Metazoa; phylum Arthropoda; class Insecta; order Hymenoptera; family Cynipidae; genus Andricus; species Andricus quercusramuli. The sequence goes on along the minus strand of CAKNXH010000510.1, from coordinate 96,621 downwards.
GGAAACAATTATACTATTTATCCCATCAGAGCTGAAACCAAAAATGGGATGGATGTGCTGTTGATGCCAATGCAAATTCGTACCTTTGTTGTGGATGTCTCACCACACTTCAGTAATACTGGTCCCAAATATATGTAATACTAAAGCAGGGAAGATAAACGGTGCCAAGTCCACTTTTGAGGAAATTGAGTTTTCTTCAAAAATCTTACATTCTGACTTCTTTACACATATCATAGTGAAAACATTGAGGTTCCATAATTTCAAACTTAAAATATTCAATTTCTTCCAAACAGTTCTATGGTTACTATAAAATTTTAACAAGCATTCAACAATTGGAAATATTAGTATAAAACAATGTTGTATAGTGCTGCAAATGCTCATTTGTCTGTTGAAGTGTGTCGCTTGTTTATTAAATATTGACGAGTATGTATATAATATGATTTATTTTAACAACTTATGTGATTTTTTATTTGTAATACAGGAAAAGCTTAACGGATCTGAGTCCATCGTTATTTCCATTAGGTTATTCCATGCACACATAGGGCCATTTATTTTTTCCACAATGCTCATAAAAATAATCAATCATTGTCTAAAAAAATATAATTTACTCGATCGGTTGTAAGTTGTTCCTCTAGTGTTGTTTTATGTTTCTACTGTGAAATTAGGCTGATTGGACTCAGTACCCTTTAGCATATTCCGCTTCAATTGTAACATTTGAAATAACATATTTTCCTATCAACTCTAGTATTACTATTACTTCATTATCAGTTTTATTATCATCTTATTATTATTTTATTATTGTCTCTTGCCTTGTTCTTTGTGTAAAATAAAAATGTTATAGCAATGTAAGTAGCATGGTTCATTAAAATTGATTTAAGGAACCTAATAAATTGTATAATAATAATATTCTATATTCGATGCTAATGAAAAATCTATTTTTTTTTTTAAATAAATATATATTCCACAGTTGATTGCAGAACACAAAGCAAATAAGTATTATCGACACTAATTCCGATGAAAAAATCTCCTTTACAATTACAAAAAAAAAGATTCGCACTCTTAAAGCTAAAATTGTTTAAATTTGAAGTTATAAAAACTAAACTGTAAATCAAAACATTTAAAGTGGAACTTTTTTGAATTTTAAACTTTCAAAATTGAAGCCTAATTTTTTCATCTTCAAACCTCTCAAAATCCTCGAACAGCTTCAAATTTTTAATTCGGAAGGTTAAAAAATTTACATTTTGTTTTACATTTTTTTGAATGTTTTCATATTTCTAATTGTTCTTGAAATTCTTCTAAAATGCGAAGTTTTTTCAAATGATCCTAATGTTTTCTAAAACTTTTATTAGTCCCTGGAAAATTAAGAAGGAATCACTTAAAATGTCCCAAATTATTTTTTGACAATAATTGTCACAAATTATTGTGGGTGCCTTTGAAATCTTCTTTCAATATTCCGTTGGAATAATTATTTTTTAATAAATAGTTTAAAATTATGTTTGATTCTTTTCCAAATTTCTAAATATTTGTTCAACCTACTCGAATTTTTCCTAAATGAATAATTGCTCAACTGTTATTTGAACATGGAAATTCAAAAATTTAGCTTACACACAAAAAATTGTTTGAGAAGAACAATTAAAATTGTAACATTTGAAGATTACATAAATTTAGCTCTGTGAATTTTTTGTATATATTAATTATATAGTTCCCAAAATTATCAAAAAAGAATCTGGAAGATTTTAGGTAAATATTTTTTAATTTTATAGAATGTTTGTAATATTTCAAGAAATATTCGAATTCGTTAAAAAAACATTTAGATGTTCTCAAACAATTTCTAAAATAATTCAAAATTTGAAGATTTAAATTTTTTTAACAAAATATAGATTTTTGAAGATTTTGAGATAAAGTTTACAATTATTTTAGGATTTAGTGCAAAACTATTTTTTACAACAACAAAAAAACATATTTTCAATAAAATTTGATCAATTTTCAACAAAGGAAATAAAGTTTCAACTAAAATAGTGCATCTTCGAACAAAACGAACAAAAAACAACATTTCACCAATTAGGTAAATTTCCAACCAAATAGATAAATTTTCGATGAAAAAACGACAAATTTTCAAATCGAAAATAAATTTTAAACAAAGGATAGAATAGTTTAATTTTCAGAGAGTGAAACAAGTTTGTGAACAAATAAAATTAATTTTCAACAGAATAGTTAAATTTGCAACCGAAAAGATTTAATGGCTATATAAAAATCGAAAAATGGAATATATTTAAATTTTTAGTTGGAAAAATTAATTTTTCAATTTTTATCTAAAAAAGTTAATTTTCAATATAAAAAATAATTTTCTACTGTAGAAATGAAAATTTCAACCAAGAAGATTAATTTTCTACCAATAGTCGCCTTTTCAACTAAAAAGGTTGAAAATTACCAGAAAAAAAAGATTTCAACTAAATGGATGATTTTTCAATTGAAAACATACATTTTAACAAAGTATAAAATAGTTTAATTTTTATTTAGAGAAATAAGTTTTTAATCAAATAAAATGAATTTTCAACTAAAGAACTGCATTTTTTTACCAAAAAGATTAAATTTGAATGTAAAAGAATCTCGATAAGAAATTGAGTTAAATTTTTAGTTCAAAAAATTAATTTTCAATAAGAAAAAACTATTTTTCAAAAATAGTATCGTGAACATTTTGATTTTAAGAACAGCAAAATAGTGTTGGCAATTTTATATCCACAGTATAACCCCTGAAAATATGAAAATATCCGAGAGAAGGCTTTAAGTATCGGATTCATTAAGCCGATTAGGAGTAATAAAAGAAAAAGAGAAGGTAAATGTTTTAATTTTGAATCTGCGTAGGTTTATCTATAGTAGGGGGGCTCAAAAATGCATGGCAAAATTTTTTTTCATGCTAGAGGGCAACGACCCCCCCCCCCTCCATTTTGTTACAAATCCGAAAAAAGAGGATCCCTACTTTTTGTTTTTTCGTTTTTTATTTTTTCTATTTTAACTGCTGCTGTTTGAAAAAATGTGACGGGAAATTTTAGAGGCTTGTGAAGAATTATCCAACGAAGAATTTCATGTATCGGACGTATGGAATTGACACCCCTAACACACCCCTACGAGTCCCTGAAAACTACCCCTAAAACCAAAAATATCAATTCTCCATAAAAATGACATTTTGGGCACTGCATTCTCGTCTTTTTTTACCTAAAATTATTTATATTGGTCTAGTAGAATATTTAATAACATTGATTAATTACTTTTCAATTATTTAAACAAATGGGATTTGTTTAAATATTTTTTTTCGAAAATTCGTTTTTTTCCTACAAATTACTGCTATTGGTCTACTGTAATCTTCATTAACAGTAATTTATCAATTTTAATTATTTAAACAAATGGAATTTGTTCAATATTTTTTTTCAACAATTCGTTTTTTCCAAAAAATTATTACTATTGGTCTAGTGGAATATTTATTAACAATAATTTATTAATTTTCAATCACGTGAACAATTGGAATTTGTCTTAATAATTTGTTTTGCAAATTTTTTTCTCAATGAAAATTGTTATTGTTGGTCTAGTGGAACGTTTAACAACATTGATTAATTAATTTTTAAATATTTATCCACACAAATTCGATTTGTTTAAAAAAGGTTTTTTCCAAAAATTCGTTGAACTGACAGTTTATTATCGTGATTGTTTTTTTATAGAATTGGAGAATATTTTCGAATAAATTTATGTTATTAAAGATAATAAACTGCCGTTTCGATGAATTTTTAGACAAAAAATCCTTATTTCTTGAAAAAAAACAAATTTTTAAGAAAAATTAATTAAACAAATGGAATTTATTTAAAACTTTTCTCATTTTTCAATAAGCCAAAACTGACTTATTTAGTAGAAACTGGCCTGAAATTGCTTCCAAAATTTTTAAAATTGCAAAGACAAATGGTAGTGATAAGCACCAATGAGTCTACTTTAAGAGATGATGCGTAGTTCATTTTTCTGGTAGGTATTCACTTGTCCGAAATTTAATTTTCCCTGAAACTCATTTTGCCGAAAAAATCACTAGATTACTAGCCGCCTTCGAAAGAATTGATAGATGGGTTTCTGCTTGCCCAATTAAAATTGGCAAGCAGAAGCCCATCTATCAATTGTTTCGAAGGCGGCTAGTAATCTAGTTATTTTTTCGGCAAAATGAGTTTTAGGGAAAATTAAATTTCGGACAAGTGATTACCTACCCATTTTTCTAGCTAATAATTATTAATGTTAGAAATATGTAATAGTTTTTTTCACGAAGAACCATTATGTTCAACAAAAACAAATAACATTTAGGTTTTCTCAACATTTCTGCGATTAACAATTTTTTTAAATTTATTTCTGCTCCTTTAACCTTAGAATATCAATAAATCAACTAAAAATTTTAGACAAGTTATAAGGGACCCAGAAGGAATCTTTTTAGTGCTAACGCGTCTTCACTTTCCAAAATTTGTGAATTTGCAAACTATCATAGCAAAAGAGTCATTGGAGAGACATTCTTAGTTGATTAAGTAAACTAAAATCGAGCCTACCCATTGAAAATCCCCAAACTGTGAATTCGTTCTTAAAAATTGTTGAAATAATTGTCAATAATAATAATTGTTAAAATTGTTGACAATTTCCAAAGTATCATAGCAAAGAATCATCGGAACGACATTCTTAGTTGATTCCGTAAACTAAAGTTGAGCCTATTCATTGAGACGTCACCAAACTCTGCATTTTTTTTGTAAAAATGGTTTAAATAGTGGATATTTGTTTTGTTAATTTACAAAGCATCATAGCAAAGAGTCATCGGAAAGACATCCCTAGTTGATTGCGTAAGCAAAAATTGAGCCTATTCATCGAAAAATCGCCAAACTCTGAATATGTTTATAAAAATTGTTGAAATAATGAATAATTGTTGTCAATTTGAAAATTATCATAGCAAAGAGTCATAGGGAAGACATCCCTAGTTGATTGCGTAAGCAAAAATTAAGCCTATTCATCGAAAAATCACAAAACTCTGAATATATTTATGAAAATTGTTCAAATAATGGATAATTGTTGTCAATTTGAGAATTATCATAGCAAAGAGTCACAGGAAAAACATCCCTAGTTGATTGCGTAAGCAAAAATTGAGCCTATTAATTGAAAAATCGCCAAACTGTAATTTTGCTTATAAAAATTGTTGAAATAATGAATAATTTTTGTCAATTTGAGAATTATCATAGCAAAGAGTCATAGGAAAGACATCCCTAGTTGATTGCGTAAGCAA